>VOPJ01012665.1:0-40182 GCA_014673585.1 Semibalanus balanoides
TCCTCAAACATGGTGCATTTAGGATGTTTGTTAGTATAACCAAGTAAGTGTTATTTACCGAATCTGTTGATGTAGCTCTTTTAGTTGTTAACATAATGTTGTTTTCTATATAACTTTATTTTTGCAAAGTCAAAAACATTTTAGTGCATGGCCGAAGTCTGTTTTCCCATTGATCATGTGCTTAACTGTAGCGGTGTATTAACTGGAGTGTTAATACACTCATCAAAGTGATAATACACTGCTAAGCCTCAGGTAAATGACCCTGCATTGAACTCTTGAAAAATATGTACTTGTGCTCTAAAACAGTCCAAGTCTTCGGGCATGCAATAAATCGTGTTATGCACTCGTGGCATTAAAGATTCAGTTTATGAACTCGCCTTCGGCTCGTTCATAAACTGAATCATTAATGCCACTCATGCATAAAACTATAATAATTAATATATCATAGGGTTAACCCGGCATTGACTCAGGGGGGGCGTTTAACGCCCTCCTGACATTTTTCGGTATAACTAAAAAACAGTTAGGGCTATTAATGTAAAAATTGAAGTAGGTACCTTATCTTACATAACTTTCACGACCTTTGTGCGAAAATAAAGCCATTTTGTCGATAATGATTTTAGACATAGCGAATTTAGTGACGTCACTACACACGATTATTACCCATAAATCAGATAAACTTTAACAGACCGTACTGATATTTTTTGCGTATATATATACACACACACATATATATATAATATATATATATATTATATTATTATATATATATATATATATATATAAATAGATTGCTTAAGTTTGCTTATTACATTGCATTTTGCAATGGAATAAGCAAAATATAATTTAAAAACAGATGAAGATTGCAGATAATGAGAACTACAATTTTTTCTCTCGGATTTTTGAAAGTTTTTGATTTTGACCCTAACAATTTCGAAAAAATGGCTACATAACCATAATTTTCAATGATATTGAAAAACGGAAAATATTTCAGATAAATATATGCAAAAAAATACCATACCAAATTTAAAAATGATATCATTTTTGACTGAGTGCTCGCATTTGCAGTGCTAGTTACCTATGACGCCATGTTTTCCAATTGCGTTTTGGCGCTTTTATTGACAAGATGCAGAAACATTAATGATATAACTGTATTTCTGAGACAAAACTTGTCTAGAAACTGGAGTTTTTATTTCATACTTATCCATTTCGAAGTTGTACATTTTTTATCTTACCTTGACCTTAGCTTGATATTTATTTCATATACATGAAGTCTGGTGGTCAAGTAAGTATCAATAGGCCTGTTTACACCGCACTAAATATGTTCCGCGGAAAATTTTCTACGTAATTTCTTTCTACATTTTTGGCCGTAATCTCCCTAGATTTTGTGTACCATTCTTCCGATCTCTTTCTTACTCGTATCTGCTCGCAAGTTCGTGTGCGGCGCCAATGCGACGCAGATGAAAATAGGTGTAAATGTGAAAGAATTAGTGGAAAATTTTCCGCGGAATATATTTAGTGCGGTGTAAACAGGCCTACTATTGTTTTCCACTCTTAAAATAATCCATAAACATGTGTTGCATGGCTTTCGTAGATATTTTGTGTAGGTATATACTATATATACCTTTTGTGACCTGACCTTGACTTTGATCTTTGCCAATAATCTCACTTTCGATCATACGAACTGTGTATCATACGTTTGAGAGCACTTTGGGTGATCATGGTCGCAATAGAAAGCTTTGACCAAAGCTTTCCATTGCGGATGGCAAGTATGGCCCACAAACTAAAATACCTTGATTTTGAAATTTGATGTAACTGTGACCTGATGTGTTCTCAATTATAATTTTTCAAGCGTGCTTTAGATTTGTCTCATTGGGCGCTTTCGAATGCCGCCTCGCGCGTCTCGCTGCGATCATTGGTTCAGAAGATAACTAGGAGGGGCGTTTATCCCCCCCCCAGTCAATGGTGTTCAGATTAGATCCCAGTTAATGCCGGGTAAACTATGATTATATATAAAATATTACTTAAAATGTGAAGGTGTTACATCAGATTTTAGCATCAAAGACCACAGCTTCAATTCACTTTGAAATTCATCGAATTCCTAAATATTAAAAGCTTTAATTTGTGCTGCAAAATTGCTATTGATTATCAAATGTCCCATAACATAAAAAATAAACGCGATATCATTTGGATGTACAGCATGGTGTGGTATTCTATGTGCAGTTTGGCATTTTAAACTTCAAAGACGCATTTAGTTTTCATCGCCATCAGAGTTGTAGATGCCGGGCGAGAATCATGATCACTGAAGCGCAGATCAGACCCGGGACGGTAAAAAAACGGGCACTAAGAACACCCCACAGACAGTCAGCAGGCACGACAGTCCTGTTGTGCGTGCTAACGTAATCAACTACTGAGAGTCGTCTTATGTACTGTTCTCTGAACTAATGAGCATCTTCAATCTCATTATGCACTGTTCCCTGGGTTTAAACGTAACGATTACCACCAGAGGTCTGAGGTGAATCTTACTTCTACAGGCATGAAGACATCGGGTTTCTCTATGTTCGATGTCTTCATTTATAATATAATGTACAAACCCTAATAATATATATATATATATATATATATATTATATATATTTATATATAAATATAATATATATATATATATATATATATATATTATTATAATAAATATATATACATTATTAATATACATATAATACATATATAAATTATATATATATATAATATCATATAATCTATTTATATAATACAATTATATTTATGTATATATATATATATAAATATTATATATATATATATATATATGGTTATATATATATATATATATATATATATATATAATCTACACGCAGAGCGAGTTCGTACAAAACGAACAAGGTTCAAACATTAGAGTAGTGCGAAAGAGACGCATCCGGCATCGAGCCGTTGACGGGCGGTCTCTGAGGAAGACTAGAGTGAGCTCACTGTCCTGTCATCAGTGTTGCAGTGAGCTGGTGCTGAGTGTTCCCTCACCTGAGGGCCAGCAGCGGCCGAAGGTCAATCAGCGAGGTCAGCAGCAGGGTTAGCAGGGTCAGTGTCAGAGGCGGCAGCAGCACCATGGTAGCGACAGGCGGGGCTCCGGAGCCGTCACCGACGGGAGCCGCCACCCGCTGCACGGGAGGGAGCCGCCACCCGCTGCTCGGGAGCCGTTACCGACGGGATCCGCCACGCCGGCTCCGGGCCCGTCACTGCCGACACTGCCGGCCGCGCGGGCCGCCGACACCGACGCGCGCCGGACCGTGACCGGACCGAGACCGGACCGAGACCGGACCGAGACCGGACCAAGACCGACCGAGACCGGACCAAGACGGACCGAGACCGGACCGAGACGGACGAGACGGACAGAGACGGACCGAGACGATCCGAGACCGGACGAGACCGACCGAGACCGGCGAGACGACGGGAGACCGGAAACGAGACGGCCGAGACGACCGAGACCGGACCGAGACCGGACCGAGACCGGACCGAGACCGGACCGAGACCGGACCAAATTGGCCACTAAGCGGGATAGCCAGCAGAACGTACAGACACAGAAGTATACACTGGCACGGAGCAGGATAGAACAGAACACAGGACAACCGGCTGCAGAACAGGACAGGACAGAGCATACGGGACACAGATCAGCGACTATAGCGCGGGAGCCGGAATGCTACAAAGTACAGGACATCTGTCTACTGAACAGGACAGGGCAGGGCACAGAGCACAGCTCAGCTGGCTACAGTGCAGGATAGAACAAAACACAGGACATCTGTCTACTGAACAGGACAGGACAGGGCACGGAACACAGATTAGCTGGCTACAGTGCAGGATAGAACAGAGCATAGAACATCCGGCTACGACGCAGGATAGGACATTACGGAGAAAGAAGACAAGACCACCCATTTATTTGATGCCACCCATAAAAAGTTGATATGGGTGGCTTTGCCCATTCCGTCGACGATTGTGCAGCAAATAAGCACGATCAATAAAAACAATTGAAAACATGACGTTGCATGCTAGTGCCAGGATCGACTTCAGACCCCCTCCCGACTAGAATTTCCGAGTTTATCTTTTGGGCCTGATATGCAAACATTCGGGACAACTGGAGCCTAAAGACCATTTTAACAACTCTGTCAAATTGGACAATTTCGTCAAGTCCCTGCAGAAGTCAAGTGTTCAAGTATTGCGAGTGCTGGAATTTGATGAAACCGTAGCTATAAGAGGCAGTGCAGAGCCATGGCTAACTGTTCTGATGCGTGTTTTGTGAGGCAGTTTGAGGGGGGGCAGCCATGCGTGGATCGTTATCCTGGTGGGTGGGTGGGGGGGGGGGGCTGACCTGGATGCACCTGGTCTCACGAGTCTTGATGTTCGACCCGGGCCTGCAGTGGTGCAATGTACGAGCTGAGCGCGCATATTGCTTGCTCCGGCAGTCTTCGGCACCTGCAGTAGTCTGCAAGAAATGTGCAGATGTTGCCGTTATTACGATCCCAGTCGACATTTTTGTCGCTGTCGGGCCTTACGAGTGTCTCTGTTTGCAGAAAGTTTGCAGCATTCCGGTGTATAGAAATAGATTATAAAAGGCTCCCGAAACATGCAGAGCCGATCTCTGTTGGCCATTTGCTAAACATCCTGGAGAGAGGAGAGTGTGAGTTTTGCTTCAGGCATGTCTCTCTGCACTGCCATGTCAACAAGGCTTTATTCCCAGCCGCCCATGCATGGCCAATGGCCTGTTTGATTTCTGTAGCACTTCTAAATCTCGATGATGAAGGGTTCGCAAACAGACAAAATCCTCATGGAATTACCATACGTTTTTACAAACATGAGAGACGGACTGTTTGCAATTTAAGATTCGTCATTCATTCATCACCACTGAACGTGTATATAATGGCTGGATCGAGTGATCTGCTCAGAGCCGACGCTCCCTGCGAGACGCCCGCGATTGAAAACACTCTGATTGAATATCGGTTCCATGGAGTGCTCGAAAACAACATGCTAGGCCGGATTTTGTAAGCTCTCGTGTCACTGATACTGAAAAAGATCAAAAGAATGTAAAGACAAAAGCAACTGAGCGATGTTATGGATATTTCCGAAATATATGCTCTGTCTCCGTCAGCATTTTTTCCTTGGAGCTCAAAACTAATATGCTATCAATTCTCTTCAGACTAATCAAGCCAATTCTGCATGTTCATAATTTATTCATAAAGTTTCACTTGGCATCCGGTAACACTTTCAACTAAATGCAAGGCCGTGAAACCTCCTACATTGTGCATCTAGATATACATACACTTCCCTCCTTCAGCCATTAGCCGTTTTCACGAAGGATGTTTTTGTACCTGTTAGTATCCGGTAGTACCCGGTAATATTTCGTGCGTTTTGGATAATTGAGTCTAGGAGCACGGCTTTTCCCAGATATTTTTGGTATCAAGTGAAACTTTATGAATTCATGTACAATTATTTGCTCTTACGTAAAAAATTATCGTTAGTTTTATTTGCATAATTAAATTGATAAACACATATTACCGGCCACCGGGTACTACCGGGTACAACCGACAAACAGAAGTACCCGGTAGTATCCGGTAATATATACAAAGAAAACTAACAGCAAATTTCGCATTGTAGGAGCAGATAATTGTACATGAATTCATAAAGGTTCAATTGATACAAAAAACAAATATCTGACAAAAAACGTGTTCCTAGACTCAATTACCCAAAACGCACGAAATATTACCGGTAACTACCGGGTACTACCGGGTAAAAATACATCCTTCGTGAAAACGGCTCTTCTCTTCGAAAGTTGTCTCTTCGAAAGTTGTGAACGGGCACTGGCTTCAGCGCTGTCCACAAATGCGTGACCTCGGTCCGATTCCAGTAGTTTCCGATTTATGTTCGCATTCCATTTTGACGATGTGGTTAGAAAAATCACATACATGCAGCAGGCTGTATGTAAAGGGAGCACACAAACCATCCCGCGGTTCATGGTTCGATCACCATCCCGGGATGACTGCCTTCTGCCCTCACGCCTGGTCCAGCAGCAGTTATACGAGCTACGGTTACACGAGTTACCTACTACAGTTACACGAGTTACAGTTACACGAGTTACAGTTATACGAGTTACAGTTACATGAGTTATAGTTACACGAGTTACAGTTACACGAGTTACAGTTACACGAGTTACAGTTACACGAGTTACAGTTACACGAGTACAGTTTAACGAGTTACAGTTACACGAGTACAGTTACCGAGTTCAGTTCACGAGTTAAGCAGTTATACGAATTTACAGTTTCACGAGTTTACAGTTACACGAGATACAGTTTTTACACGAGTTCAGTTACACGAGTTAAGTTCACGGTTACCAGTTACACGAATCAACAGTTAACGAGTTAAGTTAACACGAGTTTTAGTACACGAGTTTACAGGTTAACGCGCAGTTTATCAGTTACCGAGTTACAGTTACACGAGTTACAGTTAGCACGAGTTACAGTTACACGATTACAGTTACACGAGTTAAACGCAAGTTACAGTTACACGAGTTACAGTTACACGAGTTACAGTTACACGAGTTACAGTTACACGAGTTACAGTTATACGAATTACAGTTTCACGAGTTACAGTTACACGAGATACAGTTACACGAGTTACAGTTATACAAGTTACAGTTACGCGAGTTACAGTTACACGAGTTACAGTTTACACGAGTTACAGTTACACGAGTTACAGTTACACGAGTTACAGTTACACGAGTTACAGTTACACGAGTTACAGTTACACGAGTTACAGTTACACGAGTTCAGTTAACGAGTTACAGATACACGAGGTTACAGTTATACGAGCTTACAGTTTACAGAGGTTACAGTTACAGTTACACGAGTTACAGTTACACGAGTTACAGTTACACGAGTTACAGTTACAAGAGTTACAGTTATACGAGTAACAGTTACACGAGTTACAGTTATACGAATTACAGTTACACGAGTTACAGTTACACGAGTTACAGTTACATGAGTTACAGTTACACGAGTTACAGTTACACGAGTTACAGTTACACGAGTTACAGTTACACGAGTTACAGTTACACGAATCACAGTTACACGAATTACAGTTACACGAGTTACAGTTACACGAGTTACAGTTATACGAGCTACAATTACACGAGTTACACTTATACGAGTTACAGTTTTACAAGTTCCAGCTACACAAGTTACAGTTATACGATTCACAGTTACACGAGTTAAAGGCTAAAGCTATACGAGCTGTTTCCAGTTATACGAGAGTTATATTGTACGCTGGCGCTGTAACACACAGCCCACTGGCGCCGCCTTGAACGCCAGTATAGCATCGCTGAGACGACAGTTGCCTTTGTTTTGTTTGGCTTTGCGAAGGTCGTCTCTTGAGTTTGGCTCTTACATAATATCACATCTTCTCCTGTTTTGCTTCTATAAAACTAAGGAGCTGTAATTTTCCTCTCCCAGCAACATCATCGTGCTAATATTTCAAGCCGTTTCCTCTCATAATCACCAATGAAGCCGTCGGCGGCTAACTGCCCTATTTATCTTCGGGTCGCTGAATGCTGAGCCTGAGATGGCAGTAAGCGTTCGGTCGATTATCTTCATTGGAGTATGCATTATCCATGAGTCATCCGTCATCATTTGTGCCGTTTATCATGTGTGTGAGTTGTGTTCGCGCCTCTCCGTTAGCCGCCTATATAGATGCTGTCGTGTTCGCCTGCTATAGATGGTGAGGATGCATGGTCTCCGCAGTCGACTCTATGTTACCATGCTACAAGTTTGTACTTCGCACATAAGTAAGTGAAATTAATTCTAATAGATGTTTCTATGTTCCATAGGTATAATACTAAGGGTATGAACAAACCTAACTTCATTAAAGACTAACATAACTTACACCAGCGTGTTACTGGGCTGAGTTTTCTAACGACTTGCCTCCCCTCTGGTAAGTTTGTGATTACTCTCCAAACAAACTTTACCGCCATGAAAATGTGCAACCTTTCCCAAGCTCAGCTTTCGAACCAACAGGCAGTGCACAGCATTGCAGCATGTTTGATACTCGTGCCTGCCTTGGAGTGGCCACTGACCCTGTCAAATTAAATTACAACAAACGTGCCGGTCGGAGGTGCACTTTCTGATGTTATTGCATAAGCCATAGTGAAAGTTGATCAATGTTGTATGTGACGTTTCCGTATTTGGTGTGAATACAACATGCTCTACATGTTAAATGGTGCAGTACACATGTGTCTCAATAATAATATGTCGATAGTCGCATAGTGGCTGGACGACGAGCAAAATAATCTCAGTCACCAATTGGCAACCGAAACCCTTTATATGATTCCTGAGAAGACACCACATGGATGGATGGTTGGCTGGACGTACGCTTATGATGGATAATATCGGCTGCGATTACAGCCATTGGTGGTGTGTAGTTCTGTGGGGACTGGGGCACGTTCTGTCACTTTTGTGCAATTGGCCCTGGCGGGCACACTTTTAGGAATTGGTGATTGATACTTTCCAGTACTGTTACATACATTAATAGCTTCAAATCGTTGTCAGAAGTTCAAGTGGTATCGCAGTTTGTTTTGACACCAGTGCCGATAATATGGCGATGACTCATTCGACAGAACCTACCCCATATACGGGGCACGTTCTGTCACCTATGGGGGCACATTCTGCCACTGATGGGGCACTTCCTGTTATCAACGAACGGTCATCTGTGGTGTCCCTGCAGGGGGAGAGAGGGTTTCATTTTCATCGCCATCATTAATAGGTGTAGAAAATGACGGGCCATATACGATCCCAAACACTGCATTTTTGCGTTTTTTCTTGTTATCCATGCAGACGAATCAGGGCATTTTTAACATCGTTTAATTGGGGATTGGATTTCCCGCAATGCCTTGAAATCCCCCCTCCCCCCCCAGTGGACGCAAAGATCCACCGCAGTCAACGGTGAATAAAAACGCGTTGAACTGTCTCCACGGGGCCCAGTGATAGAAATCTTTTGCAATGAGACCCCAGACGCCCGACCCCCCCCTCTCCCGTTAAACGACTCTTTGCAGCTTACGACCCGACGCCCATCCCCCCGGGTCAACAACTTTTCGCTAACGAAACGTAGCTTAACTTTGTGCCCTCCAAACTTGAAGACTAGATCTGCCATTAGAAATCCCCCAAGTGAAACTTTCCTTAGAAAAAGGCCTTAAGGCACGAATAACGTGAACTGCATTGCACCACCCGATTCGATTTTACGCTTGTAGTGGCGTACCAATACCATATATGTACAATAGCCAGGCAATCATTTGTATGAGTCGATTTATAAGTGATATACCACTAGGAATCAATGAACAGATTGAGTGACAGAACCTCCCCCAGACTGGGTGACAGAACCTGCCCCACTCGACATAGGTCACACTTTTTCGCTTTTTTACTGAAAACGTTGGGAGAATGGAGGCAGAATAACGCTTCATCACAATATTCTTTACATTCGTGTCGCCTCCATGGCAGCATTCAAAGACACTATACAATTTCTCTGAATGACCACTAACCGAACAATTGTTGTTCACTTCAACAAAAGTTTGGGAATTTCTGTTGAAAAACAAACTTTTCAAATTTGGACCAATCCGGTCGCAGGCCATGTTGGTTGTTTTGCTAGTACCGGGCCAGTTGACTGCAAGCACAAATGGGAACATATGCTACGGAAACAACAATATACCTGCGGTGGATAGTTCACGAGAAAACCCCGCTGACAGAATGTGCCCCGTGACAGAACGTGCCCCGTTCTCCCCTACTTAGTGAAGATCAGAAAAACATTGGAGAGAAACACGACTTCCTCTTATCTATAAGAGAACCATAAAATGGCATCCTGAGCGAGTTACAGTTCTCGTTAATCTTTGCCCGCTAATAGATAACCAACATACACACAGTTACCCCCGGTAACCCATATAGCTATTTTAGGGATAAGACTAGGGAGTTGGGACGACCGTCGGCCGGGTGATTAATTAATTATACCCGGTGACAAAGAATCGAGATTGGCCAGGATCGTAAAATAAAGGTAGATGGTAACCTTTGTCCTGGTTGGGTCATTTTGACCCTCCCTGAGGTTTTTCGGAAAGAGCGGAAACACGACGGCGTACAACGTCGCCACATTTGGTAGAGCTGGTTAGGCATCAATTACTCAAATTGTGTTAAAGTTTTGACCTCAGTTCATTTCAGGTTAGGTCACCCACTCCCAGTCACGGCAAGTGACCTAACCTCCAAAAATGTTTGTGGTCGCGCCTAAACCACAGTGTGTGGCCGAGAGCTTTTAAACTTAAAGAGTACCTAAACTCAGAAGGTGAAAAAGTTCGTGAACGCGCGAACGACGTTTGCCGACAGAAAATTGTTTATTTTTTGCAAAATGCGGAACAGATTCTACATTTTGTATTCTATTCCAGCAAACCATCCTATTTTTCTTCCGAAGAAAAGTTTTCACTAGTGAGGACAAAAATGATTGTGAACCTGCTTTCACGATATTTCATCGAACTAATTATTCTGCAGTTATTTTAGTGACGAACTCGGTGTCAAGAAAAAAAAGTGCAACGCGCAAACGAAATGCATTGGCAGGCCCATAGGCCGTTTTGCGGCTCGTTTGCTGTCGCCACTTCGCACGCGACAGCTTATTTTCACCTTGATTTTCAAGTCCCAATACTGGGCGAAATAATTCAATCCATCAGGCACTGCAGGGTAAATTGTATGACGCACGGGTACCAAATATGCTATGCCATTGGTCTTAGTATCGAATGAAGCAGACCTGGCGGGCGTTATTCGTCAAGCGGAGTGAGCGATAGAAGACCATTCACATATTCAAACAAAGGCCAAACAAAGCTAAGTTTCCAACAGATGCTTAATGCTTGTAAATTTGCGCATTGCATTGTGTTGAATCGCGTTGCTTATTGCTTTTATAGTTTATTTGTAAGTAGGCAATTCCAAAGCGGACATGTAATTTATGGGAAAAAGCAAGCTCCCAAACCCCCATCTAGGAAGAAGAGTTGCCTCTGGCTGGTGGCAAGGCCTATATAACCCGCCTGTGGTTACCCATTGTCATTATGAAGAAGAGTCGAAGAAGCTTTGAAAGGCACACAAACGCTATGCAACTTAGTTCTCAAGTTAGTTTTACTATTCTGGCTTTGGTGCAGGGGTCAGTGGTATATGTAGTGTACCAAACAAGGTGATAATACTTCAGCCAACGCACCTCCCAATGTATTGTTTTGTTAGCACTCCAAAAAGTCTCTAGATGGAGATATTCCCAAATTGTCAAGATTATTCAACTATCTAGATTAATGGTTAAAAAATATCGGATTTATTATTTAAAAAGCTGCGTTTTGTATCTCCATGTCCTTTGTCAGCACGTCCGAGGTAATCCTGGACACGCTAATCCCTACTAGGGAACTTTGTGAAAATGCTGTTCGGAACGGCTGCACCACATAAACTCCATTAGATAGCTGGAACTAGGCTTGGATGGAGTTTGAAATGGCGTAGCCTCTGGCCAGCATTTATAAAAATTCAATATACTAAATAATAACTTCTTTACCAATTTTTGCGATGAATTCCTCAATAGTATATAATTCTTGAGAATTAGGCTGGTCTCCTCTAGAGAACTTTGGGAGTGTTACCAACCAACACATGGGGGAGGTGCGTTGCTGAAGTTTACCTACATGACTGAATACATTTTTCTTAGTCTACTGATATATCATTTATATGAACCTTTCTAAGTGATTCGTAGCCAGGAGTGTACCTGATAAAACTGCTATCATTTTCTAAATTATATATTTAAACATTACATTTCATTCTGTTATTCCACCTGTGGTGATGAAGTCAGAAAATCCTGATAATATCTGCTGGTGAATAAATTAGGTATTGAACAATGCTGGAACCATTTTTTAAAGGTCTATCCACTAGTAATATAATGTTTATGTCAGAGGTGCTCGTCTGAACTTGTTAAATGAATTTACTGCGGGCGTAAACCGAAAAAGCCAGTTCTGATCCGATGTCAAATTTGTTAAAGACATTTGAAATGTGGTGAAATTTGCATAAGCTAAAAGCTACTAGTTGTTAAATTAGTTATTTAAAGTTACAATAATTGTTCTGCCATTTCATTCCATGTTACATGACTAATTTAATATATATAAATTTAGACTGTGTGCGGGTAGAACCAGGGTCTGAAACTCTGAAGCTTAAATTTGTTCCACATTTCATTGACATAAAAGAAATATATCAACTTTTTTTGAAGAAAGTTGGTTTTTAAAATCAGTTATCACATGATATGCAAGCGTCAATTCCAATGAGTTTATTATATTATGTATAATTTGTTGGACTTTTGCCCTCCAAATTGCAGAAACCACTGCTGGCCCATACCAATAATATCATCTGTATCCACCCCTGTAAGCTGTGTTCACAATATGCAGTTCCTTATTTGGATTGACAATGCTTTAAATCGATTGATGGCTGTTTCCATTTACTCGTCAACTAGCGGGCGTAGCTTCTCTACAACAAAGTTGGGGGGCTGAGCTGTGAAAAATTCGCTCAAAATACCATACCAAATAGATCAAAAATATACATTTCTTTAACCCGGATTTGACCCAGTTTTTGTCAGTTGCAGGCCCTTCCCCTCCCTTACACAATATGAAACTACACCCTTCCTTCTCAAACATGTATTGGTATTTTTGCCCAAACAATACATGCCTGTTGCATTGGTTGGAGAAGATTAGATATTGGCAGTTTGTCGGCCAGTGCCACATGAGATAATGAACATTACAATTTGTGTTAATTGCAAGATGTATCTTGTCAAGCTATGCCTTAAGCAATAGCACTAGAATACCCTTTGGCCCACACCAACATTTGGGAACAATTATTCCACTTTCATTGTGCCTTGTATTGTATTTGGGTTAAGAATCATTAATCTGAGTGAAAATTTAAATAATGAAATAACACAAGGCTTTGTAATGCTGCTCAATCATACCTTTGGTGTTGCCAGACTTCTCATGTCCACATGCTTTTGTTGCATGTTTATAAGTAAAATTTATCATGTAGTAGAAACCTGACTTCATTGATTCAGATTTTTAAAAGGCGAGCAAAATATTATTGCTTATTCATGTATCCATTGCATTTTCTTGGGGTCAGCTAAAGCCAGCCTTAGTATCTGCTACAAAACCACACGATGAGGAAAGGCAATCCACGGAGCTTGAACTAGCTGGTACTAATGGGCTTATTTGCTGATACATTTCAATGCAGATGGCTACTCTGGCACAATGCCAACATTATCTCATCATACACACATCTCATAACAAACTCACCATGCGTATTTGCATTACATGCATAAGCCATTACCTTGCAGGCTTATGCGTTTGGTTCAACTTTTTAAGTCCGCCTTTCTGTAGCCTACAGTGGGAGAGCGGGCTGGCTCTTCTGACCTATCTCAGTAGTGGCAGCCTGGTTTCGAGTCGCTTCGACGCTCGCTATTTGCTCCTGACTGTGATGTCCTGCGGCTGGTGGCAGTGGTCGCACTAAAGGCCAGGTGACGTCAGCGAGCGGGGCGGACCGTGTCCAGGTATGTCGGCCCTTACAATTTTCGTCTATAAATTCTGCCGGCCAACAGGAATTGCGCGATCGGGTGGTGAGGTCAGGACCAGCGCAACAGGCTCTGCCTAGCGTGGGTCCCACAGGGTAGCTATGCCGCTGCGACCCCATTGGCCGAGTTGTCTAATGACGGCGGCCATACTGGTACTCACAAGAGCAGTCGGCGGCCTGTGTTAAAGGATAGGCGGGCGGGCACCCAGACTGGACATTTTACAATTATTGAGAGAAAGCTACTGGTGTAGGCAAAATGGCTACCACCAAAATGTTCCAGAATGAATTAATAATAATTCTAGGCAAAAATATTTTTCGTGCAAAAAAATGAAACAGCCTTAGAATCATTCTGCATTCAATTTGGAAACATGTGTGGTAGCTCATATTTACTCTACGACTAGCTAGTTCGCTCAAATATATTGCAAATTGTCAGCCTGGGTGCCCGCCCGCATAGTCCTTAACACCAGGCCGCTGAGCTGCCTTTGTGATCACCAATTGGCCGTCGGTCATTCTTAGACAAGTATTTCCGGCCAATGCGCTTTCCATCTCTATAGCAGTCAGTGGTGGAGGTCCTGACCTCGTAAAGCCATCCATACAAAACATTCGCGAACTAAATTTATTTACAAAAAGCTAGTTACAACAATTACTGGATGATCTGAGTGAATGCTGACCCCGTCAATTTTGCTTCAAGCTGGCTATTCATTTTTCAGACGAAAGCTTCATAACATATGTTATGCTTAAACTATTTATGTTCAGGGAGTATGGGAGCCGTAGCATGCCAATGCAGTCAAATAGGATATCGAAATAACGGAGTTACATGTCATTTCCAGTTATTTGCTGGGCAAATACATGTAATGCTTTGGATTAGTAGCGTCTTCTTTTCCCAGAACTCAGAAACGCGTTTTACTCGGGATGTTGCTTTTCATGTGCTGTGAAATGTGAGCGGTGGGTAAACTGCTGGGGTCCGGGTCAGTGAATTTGTTCGTTTTTATATTCTTATGCTCATTATTACTTATGTAAATGTCAGGAAATATTGTTGCAAGTGCCAGCGTGCACACTGCAAATGTGTCCAGTCATCCTGACTTTATTGTATATGTTGTTTGTAAATGTGAATGTTGCTCGATGAATATGCTATAAAAAACATGATATGTTAATATTTTACGCCTAACATTACAATTTCTATTGTATTTCTGGATTTGGATTGAATGCGACAGCTCCGCCTTTGGCGAATTTCGTTTGCGACAGCTTCAGCGTTTTTTTCACCTCTGCCTAAAACCTTTGATATCGGATTCTTTTACATGTATAGGTATTATATATAGGTACAGTTGCCGGCAGAAGTATCGCTACCCCTGGCTGGCTACAGCGTAAGGCGCCAGACAAACACTGGAGCGGTAGGCTGTGCCGCGTCACACCTCGGGTCGCTCAAGCCAGTCTATTCTAACCGCCACGAGTGCACACGGGCGAGTTACTTTATGAAGCGCGTAATATTTATGAAAAACGCACGACCATCTGACGTAAATATATATATGACGTGGGCCGGACCGCCGGAGGGTCACCAATGGTCGGTGGGAGGGAGGGAGGCAGGCGAGCTCGGAGTTGGTGTGCGTGTGAGGTGATCCCAGAATGCACAGGCATTACCACAGCACATAGTTAAAAACAACGGAGAGCGAGAGAGCGAGAGGGAGATGGAGAGGGAGAGGGAGAGATATAGAGAGCAAGAGAGCGAGAGCTGGAGTTAGCAATGCGATAGATTTGATATACCTAGATTAGCAATAGATTTGAGCTGGAGTTAGCAAACTGACATATCAGCTTTGGAACCAGCGACACCAATTTGGAATCAGCAAACCAACTTCCAATATTTGCTATGCTAAAGATCTGGAACTCTTAAATCAATTGCGCCGCGGAGTGGCGCGAAATTTTCGAGTATTATGCTCTGGATATGCATTCTGATCAATGCGTCGCAACTCGCAATGCGTATGATGAGGACCTCTAAACTTGTTGTTGTGCGTTTAAAATTGCGATTAAAAGTATTTTTGGCCAGTCATATATAGGAAAGGAACAACATAGCATATGGTGGCAAAAAATGTACCGATAAACATACAGCTCCATTGTTTAAACCCGCATTAAATATGATTTATAGCTCAATTGCGCCGTGGAGCGACGCATTTTTTTACTTTTATTCCCTGGACAACTGCAATCTGGCCTATTTCACAAAGAAGATTGTAATTACAAACGTTTGTAATTAAAAACGCAAGAAATGTTTACCTACCCCACAAAAAGCGATTTCACAAACAATCAGCACCTGTGAATTACCGATTGTAAAAAAAAGTTGGTAATTTCACAGTTTGTAAACAAGTTTGTAAAAAAGTTTGTAAATCAGAAGTCCAATCAAGAACTTGGCAAATTCACCGGGCAGAAGAGGGGCATCAATGCCTATAAGCTGTTGGCATGATTAGCGCAATGACGTCACCGGAGGAATAGCTTTTTGTATCTCCTGAAGTTTCTGTTTCATAAATATGATTTGTTGTACTGCCTAATATACGTTATTTATTATATTCTTTTCATATATGTCACTTCCAAAGTATTGTTTCAAGTATTAACGACTATCTCTCTCGAGAAAAAAAAGTGACCGGTGACGTCATTTGACATTTGTCAGTATGCGCAGATACCTGCGCAGTGAGACGGTTCTACCTATGGCATTCTATGACCTTGGCCTTGGCGGAGCAAAACAACAACACAACTGCTGTTAAGAAAGATCGTTTAGTCTTCTCTACCATTTTAACTCCTAACCTAGCCAATTTCACACGGAAGGGCGAATGCTCACTGCACAAGACATTGCAGACCGCTGCAATTATACCGCCATGCGGTTTCTCCGCGCGGAGGCGCCCCTCACTCACATCATAGAACAATCGGTAAGGTGCACTGCACTTCAGAGGTGGAGATCCCTGCTCAAATTTCTGGGGTGGGGAAAACAATTTTTCGGCAGTTAAACTTACGTATGAACTAAGCCATTTCCCTAACAACCTCGGCAACGAAACAACCACACCAATAAAACGACCTTAACAGTAAAAAAGTCAACAATCGATGCGACTTCTGAAATTCAGAACCTCTGGCCCACTGGAATTACAAGTTTGTAATTACAAACATTTCCTCACTGGAGTCAACGTTTGATAAATATAAATTGCGTTTTTACAAACGTTTTTACAAACAATCCACGTGTAAAAAAAAGTTTGGAAATAGTAAATTGAGATTTACTGCCCTGAGGTTTTGTAAAATTCAAATACAAACATTTGTGAAAAATCTTTGCAATCACAAACAAAATCATTGTAATTACAAACTTTTTTGCTTTGTGAAATAGGCCTGTGACTGTAAAAAGGCCCAAGATCCCTTCAGATCGTCTAAAGGCCCCTCCGACCATGGCAAAGTAATCTTGCCTTCGACCTTTCCAGCACCCGTCCGACCTGATCAGGGACTCATCTGGGATCTGCGAGAAGACATGATGTTGATTGGGTGATATGATAGGCGCTGAGGCATATTAAGAGGAATTCGGTAACAGGTCATTGCTCGACCTGCACGGGCCCTTTGAACTTCCCAAGGGCAGTCTGGTCTGTCCAGATCGGCCCTCCAGTCTGCTGATGTGCACTTCGACCTGGTACGAGACTGCGCTAGCTGCTGTGTCGCCCTGCTGTACCCTCCAACTTGCCCTAGGGCCCCTCCGATCTGCCCTAGGGCCCCTCGATCTAGGGGGGGGGGGGCTCTCCTTCGCTGTCGTCCCTGGCTGAGGCATGTGAGGTCCCAGCACTTGTTTGCCAATAATTATTGATATAATACAGATAAGAGATGTCCGAGTAGCACCACTGCACTCTTAGCTCGTCGAGACGCGTCACTCCATATACTCCATATACCTGGGCCAAAACTCAAACCTGGTGACCGATTGAACTTGGCCTTAGGTTACATTTTGCAGTTGGTCTAATCCGATCAACGTAAGTATTATGTAACGTATTGACGAGACAATCACGATGGTGTTGTGTTGCAATTATTTATATATGTTGAACTAAGGTGATTCACGATTGTTATGTTTTGAAAGAAAATGCAATCGTGACATATGGTGACACATGGAGCCCTAATTATTTACCTGAGCTAAAATGTGATTACCCACACCAATTAAGAGTTAATAATTCAAGAAATTTCAAATTATTTTCGCTTTCATTCATAATAGCTCCAGATATATTTTGGGGCTTCTGGAGCAAAGTCCAAAAGTAACTTCGAACGTCCTGTCTCCAGTTTCCGAACGTTTTCTTCTAGTCTTCTAGAGTTTTCGAGTTAGGGGTGAGGGTCGTCAATTTCTAACTATCCTAATCACCAAACGCAGGGTGAAGTTGATTCAAACAATCATATATCAATCGGGTACACTCCAAAATGCTTCACGCATATTACTGACGATGTTTGCCTGATGCTGACTCTCTCTAGCCACTTCAACTTAGATCATGAAAAACACAAACAAACAAAAAACACTGCTTTTAAAATGACCTGGTCATCGCACTCACGGCCAGCTACAGCAGAGGTCAACCGCGTCTCGGGGTAACACGCGCACGGCCGAGGGCTGATATCCGCCCCCTCCGGTTTGTCATGAATAGCGAGTAAACGACGACACGCAGCGCCACCAAATTTGACACAGCTATTTGGGAACTAACTACCCACATAGTCTGATTTTTCTTACCACAGGTCATCTCAGGTCAGGTCACCAGGCCAGGTCGTGACTCCACATAAAAATGCTGTCATACTATAGCCATGGTTTTCAGCCGATCGGTTTCCGAACGTATAGGTTTTTATAAGATCATAGGCACCTACAGTTATTCTATCTCGGATTTTAATATCGATGACCTCAGGAAGCGTCAATTTTGCAACCTCCCGATTATAGTTCAAAAGGGAAATATTCAAAGGCTTCATATTCCGAGGATACTCCTAATAGCAGTCCAATATATTCTGTACCATGCTATCATAAAGGCCATTCATAATAACCCATGTGCAATTTTGTTTCAGTAACCCTTACACGGTCACTGGTCATCCGAGGACCGAGGTCATCTGAAGTCACCTTCACGTTTTGTCAATAACTTCACAGAATGAAGATAGATAAAATAAACCGTTACTTATGTGTTTCTCTAATTGAGATTCGTCTCCCGATATGCAAAATAGCCTACTTTGGTCTCTACTTGACCTTGACCTGAGGTCAAATTTCTAGGTTGATATAACCTGGTTAACTTGAATATGTTATATGATTCAAAGCGCCTTGATGAGACAAACACGTTGTCGTTAACATTATTTACCTAGATACGATGGCGATGGCGTTAACCCGGCATTGACTTGGGTCTGATCTGAACACCATTGACTGGGGGGGGGGCGTTGAACGCCCCCTGGTTATCTTCCGAACTAATGATTGCAGCGAGACGTGCAATGCGGAATTATAAAGCTCTCATTGTGACAAATCTAAATAATTTACGGAAATCTCAAACTGAGGTCACATGTCAGCTCACCGTCAGGTCAAAGGTCAAAATTAAGATACTTGCGTTTATGGGCCATACTTTCCCTCCAAAGCCTTCAATTGCAACCATGATCACCAAAACAGCTTTTAAACGCATGTTTCACATCCCGCATGATCTTAAGTGAGATGATTGGCAAAAATAAGGTCAAGGTCAGGTCACAAAAGGTCACAATAGGTACACAAAATATCCACGAAAGTCATGCAACACATGTTTTATGGATCATTTTACGCATATAAAGCGATAGTAATACTCATTTGACTACCAAACTTCATGTATTTGGCGTAAATGTCAAGCTAAGGTGAAAGGAAACAAATGAAACTAAAAAATGTAAACCAAAAAGGCATGTTTCAAGTCCAGTTTTGTCTCAGAAATAAAATACTGTGCTGACATTTGTTTTTGCTGTATCTTGTTTATACAAGCCAAAAACGCAATCACAAAATATGACGTCATGTGTTACTAACACTGTAAATGCGATCACTCAGTCAAAAGTGATTAAATCATGTTGAAATTCGATATGGTAGCTGTTTGCATATGGTTATGTGACATTTTTCCGATTTTTCAATATCCTTGACAAGACTTGTTTTGCTGTTATTTTTCAAAATAAATACATTTTTTTCCATTTTGAATTCAACAACCAAAATTGTCACAAATCCGAGAATGTCATTTTGTAGCACCTATTATTTGCAATCTTAACCTGTTTTAGGATTGCATTTTTCTTACTACATTTTTTTTGTACGATCTGTTAAAGTTAAGCTGATTTATGTGTAAAAAACGTGTGTAGTGACGTTACTAAATTCACTATATCTGAAATACTCATCAACGAAATTGCTTCATTTTCGTACAGAAGGCGTGAAACTGATGTAAAATAAAGTAACCGAAGTTTGACATTAACCCGCGAGTCACTGGGGGGGGGTAGCCCCCCTGAGGAATATCCAAAATATCTACTGAAAAAATGCAGCTATCAACGCCAAACTTCTAGTACCTGACCGGGCATCTTTTTCACACCCTTGCATATTTTTTTTTATTTCGTCATATTTTTTTAGATAAAGCTAATTAGTGACGTCACTATACACGATTTTGACACCAAGAATCAGCTAACTTTAGGAGACTGTAACGAATGTCATGTAATAGACAAAATGGAGATCCGAAAAAAGGAGAAAATGATGGCAAATGTCAAGGGCTACAATATGGCTATCTCAGATTTTTGAAAAAAAGTGATTTTTGACCACATTTTTTTTTTTAAACGACCTAAAAATCATTTATTTTTTAGATATTCAAAAAACCAGTCACTGCACGAATCATTTTTAGTTTTAACGAAAAAGCGGCAGGGGCGTGAAACGTTTAACGCCCCTTGCCGTTTTTCCGTCGTAACTCAAAAACGATTAGCGCTATCAACGTCAAACTTCGAGTATCTTATCCTTCATCAGCTTCACGTCTTCTGTACGAAAGTGAATCAATTTCGCTGATAAGTGTTTGAGATATAGCGTTGACTGGAGCGCTAGCATGAGATGTAGCATTGACTGGGGCGGGGGCGAACGCCCCCGCCCTTGGTCAATGCCGGGTTAAATAATTACGATGGCGTTCAATTTATAAACCTATCTTTATTAGGTAAAATATTATTTACAGTAACAGCTTTGGCAAACTAGCCTTTGACCTTCCCCGCCAACAATGGTAACTTGGGCACTGATGGGCACAATGGGATTAAACCTTTGTGCCCGATCAGTGCCCAAGTTAATTGTTGGCTGGGTCGGTGACTTCATGAGCTTAAGCTATTGACATGCGATACAGTTGAAGAACAACCAGGCGATTACATTTTTAAGAGATTTTCATTGCTTTTCCTTTTTATTCTTATAGTTCCTTAGATATCTTTGGGTTTCTGGAGCAAAGTTCTATTAATTCCATAATCTGACCTTTGATTACCTCTGGTGATCTCAATATTGACATAACATACACAAGACTGAACTACTTTCTACAGACCCTTGTCTTGAGCCATACAACGTCGTTTTCCGCTTGTCGCTACGTTGCCTGCTTTTTATTAAGATCTCAGGGAACTGAAATCAACCCCCGGCCGTTCGTGGTTGGCGCAGACCCCCTGTCGTGCGCGTGTTAAAGGAAATAGTTCACCTTGGATTGCGTTTTTTATCACGATTTGACTATACTTTTGAAATACAACTTTTGCATAATGTCAAAAATAGCCATGCATCGCGCCGATTCAGGACAGAAGGAGGGGGCGAACATTATCGAATTTTATCAAAACTATAAGCCGTACTTCCTCCGCAACGTAAACGTGGCTCAGCCAATCAAGATATTCGAAAGTACGTGAGATTACTGTATAGCCTTGCCCCGGTGCGTGAGGCCCACAAATAGTTCTGCCCAGGTGCGTAAGGCCACATTCCTTCGACAAAAAGTAAATATATTCGGCTGGAGAGCCCTTTCACCCAGGAAACTTGCAGTTGGGGTTTTTTTCAGACACGGGCTACAAAACTGCTATCTCAGTTCAAAACCCATGTTGAAGGTGAACTATTTTAACCCGCGCTTGACCGGGGTCTCAGCCGAACACCATTGACCGGGGGGAATATTGCCCCCTCATTATCTCCGGAACCAATGATCGCAACAAGACGTGCAAGTCGGCTTTCGAAAGCTTTCAGCGAGACAATCTAAAGCATTTCATATTTTTTAAGCTAAGTCACATATCAGGTCAACATCGGTGTAACAAAGTTAGTAGTTATGACATAGCCGTGGGTCTTACTTTACCATATTTGGTATTAAAACTGCCAAGCGGACTGGTCACGTTGACAAGTACTCAGAGTGAGTTGGTTGAGAGAAGTGACGTCGTTGTGCGCGGCGCGGCGGTAGTCGCACAGCGGCCACAGGGGACCGGCAGTTCGACTTAGGCACTGGAGGCGGCGACTCTGCAGACTCGGCCCGGCGGTTGTTGTAATATATGAAAGAACTTTGAGAGAGTGTGGTAAATGTCTCGCGCGTGACTTGCAAGAGAGATGTGAAGAGTAAATGACAAATAGCGTGAAAGAATTAAGCTCTAACGGGAGTGGAAATGGGACTGAGAACCGAGAGACCGGAATTGAACGAGCGAATCAACACAATTCTTTACAGTCGGTGTCAAAATCAAAATCATTAATTGAAGTTTATTGGTCTATACTTTCAATCCATTGCATTAGATTGCGACCATGCCCACCCAAAGTGCCCTCAAAAGTGTAGATACTACACATCAAGAGCAAAAAATTGTATTTTTGGTCAAGGTCAAGGTCTGGTCACAAAAGGTTAAACCTTGAAATTAATTAATCTGAACAAAAATGGCAATTGTATAGACCAGTTTAATCTCAGAAATAGGTACACCGTAAATTGCTGACATTTATTTGTCTTTATCTTGCTAAAGAATGCCCAAAAAAGCAATTTCAAAATGCAACGTCATACCATACTTTGGAAGCCATAAGTTGTTAAAAAGGTATTGCTTTTAAAATTTTGATTAGGCATTTTTTGTTTGGGGTTCTCCGACATATATTCCGTTTTTTAACATCTTTGAATTTTGTTGTTTTTTAATTATTAAAAAAGCCATTTGTGAATTGTGGGTAAAATAAATGTCACAAATCCAAGAGATTTACTTATAAGCCTTGCGATTTTCTGTCATCTGACGTTTTTTGCATTTTGGTCACCAAATGGTCTTTGTTCGCCTAAGTTTAACTGATTCTATCGTCGGACTCGTGTGTAGTGACGTCACTAAATTTCTACTGTGTCTTAAAGGGAAATAATCACCTTTCAATTTTTGTTTGCATCATCTTTTGACCTCCTGATGGTATAAGGCAATATTTAATTTAAATTTAAGAATTAAATAAAATTAATCCCTCATTCAATGCTGTAAGTTTTTACAAGCAAAATAAAGTACATATATCGCTTTCGAAACTCATGAGCAGTGTTTGCCCATCACTATTGAAGCGCGCCATATATGGCGCCGGTGTTTCGAACTTGTTCGGCGCTGGACAATGTCCCTGCAAACAAATCGGCCGACACTAAAATAACTTATGTTTAGTTCCCAAGTTAATTTCAAATTGATTGCCAATCTGAATTGTTTGTCGAGCTATTTTGGGAAAAAAGGATTTTGGCGATTGCTGATTTAATCCAAAGTCTTGTTCACAGCCAGAGACAAAGTTAAATAGAAACTTTTAATACTGAAGAATTTAGAACATTTTCCAAACCGAGTAGCCGCTTGGCCCCATGGGACCCAAGTTAAACTGATTAATTTGATTCCTTGTTTATTCAATAGCTATCAAATGGTATAGGATCGCCGATAATATTTAAATTCGAAACAAGCAGGCATTCAAACATATTTTCCACTCCCTTGCGTTAAGAAAACAATACGGGAAAAGCCGCAGTTTGATGAGATCCACAAGTACTTTGCAAGCAGCCGGGCAAGGTTACGGTCATTTGAAAGCTGGAACGCTCGATCAACTTAACTGAAATAGCTCTTAGTAGAAAATGATTTTTATGCAAAACGTTGATGAATTTACCTTATATTTTGGGCTCATCTGGTCGATTTCAAGTGTTAACTCCTTTTTGTGGGAAAAAGTGATATTTCCCTTTAAAGAATATCGACGAAATGGCTTAATTTTCACATAGAAGATGTAAAATTGATGTGGTAAAAGGTGGGTACTAATAGTATCACGTTCATAGCTCGTTATATTTTTTAGCTATCGTGAAAAGTCGTCAGTGGGAGCAATTACCCCCCCTCCCCCCGGTCAAGCGCGGGTAAATATTGGCAAATGGCACACGAGTCATGAGTAAAACTGATAAGGCTAAACGGCTTGTACTCACCTTTCCTGTCCAAACACGGAAAATATGGCAAAATATGGCATGCAGTTCTTAAACGTCTCTTGCTTCGCACATACAAAACGTTACGCACTGGAAAAGATGTATTATTCCATTCATAATGAATAACAAAACAGCACGCACCATTCGACATATCGATACAAAGTCTGCATACCGAGTTCATCTTATACACTATATAGATTACACTTATTTACAGTAAGTTTGCAGCAGAGTGTCTTCATGTGTATAAACGCCTCATATTTGCCAGAATCACACAGCACATTCTCATTGGCTTCGCGTGCATTCCAAGTAAGGTATCGCTGAGAGAAGTGTAAGTAAGGGCCCAGACGGCGAGAGCGCTGAAGGGCCCAACACTGCTGATCGCGACAGGCGAGACATCTGTCGGCAACAGCTGGAACCTAGCACGGAACCTGATATCAAAGTGATTGACGGACGACGCATGAAATCGGCAGAATATCGGATAAAGGGTGGAACGCGTTCGCCAGATAGGATAAGAATGGGTATTTCTATGGACTAATCAGCTGTACAAGAATAGAGCTGACCCATAACAAGCCTTTGTCACATACTCTATCCCACTTACATTTGCCGTAAAATCGATTTCAACGAATGCTAACGTTTGGTCAACTGATCTGTTGCTAAAACCGATATCAGAATGAACTCCCTAACAAACATATAATTATGGAATGTCAGCAGGCAACGGCCAGTCAGTACCGCTGGCTGCGTCCTTTACACAAAGGTACGCAGCCACTCCTCAAAATATACAATAGGTTCGGCACCCAAAACGCAACGCAAGGTATTGTAACTACATTCAACCAAAAACGTACGTTCCCGAATAAATGTCATCATATGCATTAACAGTAGGGAGAGGCACCCAGTTTCAGCGCACGACCCATACATATTTAGAGAAGGCATTTATCATGACCATAACACATAACACCGTCCATTGGAAACAGCGGCCCGGCAGTAAAGGTCGTCTGGTCGAGACAGGGAACCGTCACCCGAACCCAATCGGCTCCCACCAGTCAGTACCGCTGGTGCCACGCGCCGACCCGGGCCCCGGGCCGCTACACCAGCACACATCCCCGTAACGTGATATGACCAACAATCACAACTCGACCCTGCCTGGGCTCCGACGCACGCCTGCTGGTGGGTCGAGTATGAGACGCGTCGGCGGCAGACAAGACGCGCTATCGTGGAGACTTCAGCAGGTCCGCACGCACCCTCATCTCACACACTGCCGGGGCCGCTACCAGCGGCGCGGCCACTGCAAGGCTTCCTACCCCGAGCGCCGCAACATTCGACCCTAACCCAGCCAGTCGCCTCAACCCGGACGCCGCACCAGCGTGCACAACATTTACAGCGGAGTGGCGCGGCCGGCGGCCTCAAACCCCCGCGGCTGGCGGTCAGGACGCCTCCCCATGGTCACTGAAAGACGGACGAACACACAAACGATTCGCGAGACATGCATCCTTCTCGCCGGCGGCATGACGCCCGGCCGATGGAAGAACTGTGTTTGTAGAAGAGTCACGTCGCATTTCCCGGCGGGCGTCTCGACGCCAGGCGCGACAGTTCCGTGGTCCCTGGAGCCGGCGAGCGCAGCGACATCTATAGCTAGCGGCGGCCGCGGACAGCGACATCTGTCAGCCAGTATCACAGACAAGGAGCCGGGCGGTTGTGCGTGCGGCGCGGAGCGGCTAAGGTGGGGCGGACGCTACTGCGACCCGGGCGCGCCCGGAGCCGGCTCCGCCGACCGGATGTCCGACTTGAGCTTGACGAACTCCTTGGCCACCTCGTCGTTGGTGCGCTGTGACAAGATGCGCATGATGGTCCAGCCGGTCTCGTCCATTTGGCACCGCTTACCGAGAGTCAGCCAGCACGCGCACGAGCCCTGCGGCAGGGAAACAGCAGCCTGGTCAGACAAACAGCGCTCTAGAACATTCAGTCCATGGTCAAATTTATTAGGATCACAGTGTGGTTCTGTACATTTTCAACAAGCATAAGCGAGTTAAGTCGGTACGGGATCATCACCAGTATATTATATTATTCGGTATATTCGATATTCAAGTTTTCCGTAAAATGACATGTGTAAAATCGTAGATTTTCAGTATTGCTTATTTCATTGATGCTACTGCCAAAAAATACATCACATACAATCCATTCTAGTTGGTGCACTAATGCTCTTCCCGTCTTGCGGCATGACTGAGGTGAATTAATTCTCCTGACTGACGTGACTGATGTAAATGAATGACTGCAGATCTGTCCCGCGTGCCAGCAGCGTCGGCCCCTGCTGCTCACCTGATCGACAATGTCCTTCAGCTGGATGATAGACACGCCCACCAGACGGTCGTCCCGGGCGAAACAGTAGTCTCGCACGCAGATGTGTAGCTCGTAGCTGTCGAGCGACTCCTCGTTCCCGATCATACTGCCGAGCGGAGACACCGAGCCGGAGATACGTCAGTCCCAGGCACTTACACAAAACAGGGGCCCGGTTCAGTCCCAGGCAATTAACAAACAGAGGCCGTCCAGTCCCAGGCACATTACACAAAACAGAGGCCGGTCAGCGTCCCAGGCACTTTCACAACAGGACCCGGTCAGTCCCAGCACATTACCCAAACAGAGGCCGGTCCAGTCCAAGGCATCATTACATAAACAGAGGCCGGTCGTCCCAGGCACATTAAAAACAAACGCAAGGCCAGTTCAGTCCCAGTCACAATTACAATCAACAGAGACTGGTCAGTCCCCAGGCACATTAACAACAGAGCCGGTCCAGTCCCAGGCCACATTAAAAAACAGAGGCCCGGTCAGTCCCAGGCACATTACACAAACAGAGGCCGGTCAGTCCCAGGCACATTACACAAACAAGAGGCCGGTCAGCTTCCAGGCACATTACACAAACAGAGGCCGGTCAGTCCCAGGCACATTACACAAACAGAGGCTGGTCACAGAGGCTGGTCAGTCCCAGGTCACATTTCCACAAGCAGAGACTGGTCAGTCCCCAGGCACATTAAACAAACAGAGGCCGGTCAGTCCCAGGCACATTAAACAAACAGAGGCCGGTCAGTCCCAGGCACATTACACGAACAGACGCCGGTCAGCTCCAGACACATTACACAAACAGAGACTGGTCAGTCCCAGGCACATTACACAAACAGAGACTGGTCAGTCCCAGGCACATTACACAAACAGAGGCTGGTCAGTCCCAGGAACATTACACGAACAGAGACTGGTCAGTCCCAGGCATATTACACGAACAGAGGCCGGTCAGTCCCAGGCACATTACACGAACAGAGGCCGGTCAGTCCCAGGCACATTACACAACAGAGGCCCGTCAGTCCCCCAGGCCACATTACACAAACAGAGGCTAGTAAGTCCAGGCACATTAAACACGAAAGAGGCTAGCCAGTCCCAGGCACATTACACAAACAGAGGCCGGGTCAGTCCAGGCAACATCACACAAACTGAGGCTAGTCAGTCCCGGCACATTACACAAACAGAGGCCGGTCAGTCCCAGGCACATTACACAAACAGAGGCTAGTAAGTCCCAGGCACATTACACGAACAGAGGCTAGGTCCAGTCCCAGGCACATTACACAAACAGAGGCCGGTCAATCCCAGGCACATTAACACAAACAGAGGCTAGTCAGTCCCAGGCACATTACAACGATACAGAGGCCGGTCAGTCCCAGGCACATTACACAAACAGAGGCCGGTCAGTCCCAGGCACGTTACACGAACAGTGACCGGTCAATCCCAGGCACATTACACGAACAGATGCCGGTCCAGTATCAGGCACATTACACGAACAGAGACCGGTCAGTCCCAGGTACATTACACGAACAGAGGCCGGTCAGTCCCAGGTACATTACACGAACAGAGGCCCGGTCAGTCCCAGGCAACATTACACGAAACAGAGGCCGGTCAGTCCCAGGCACATTAAACCAAACAGAGGCCGGTCATTCCCAGGCACATTAAACAAACAGAGGCCGGTCAGTCCCAGGCACATTACACAAACAGAGACTGGTCAGTCCCAGGCACATTACACAAACAGAGACTGGTCAGTCCCAGGCACATTACACAAACAGAGGCTGGTCAGTCCCAAGGTACATTACACAACAGAGACTGGTCAGTCACAGCCACATTACCAAACAGAGGCCCGGTCAAGTCCCCAGGCCACATTACACGAACAGAAGACTGGGTCAGTCCCAGGCACATTACACAAACAGAGGCCGGTCAGTCCCAGACACATTAAACAAACAGAGGCCGGTCAGTCCCGGCACATTACCAAACAGAGGCCGGTCAGTCCCAGGCACATTACACCAAACAAGAGGCCGGCAGTCCCCAGGCACATTACACGAAAAAACAGAAAAGGGGGCCCCCCGGGGTTTTTCCCAAGTTCCCATGGCACATTACCACGAACAGAGGCCGGTCAGTACCAGGCACATTAAACAGCAAGCAGAGGCCCGGTCAATCCCAGGCACATTACACAACAGATGTTGTCTAGTCAGTCCCCAGGCACATTACACGAACAGAGCCGGTCAAGTCCCAGGCACCTTCACAAAGAGAGGCCGGTCAGTCGCCAGCAGTTAACGAACAGTGACCGTCAATCCCAGGCCAACATTAACACCGAAACAGATTGCCGGTCCAGTCCCAGGCACATTACACGAACAGAGACCGGTTCAGTCCCAGGTACATTCACGAACAGAAGGCGGTCAGTCCCAGGTACATTACACGAACGAGGCCGTCCAGTCCAGGCACCATTACACGACAGAAAGGCCGGCAGTCCAGGCACATTTCAACGACAGAGCTTGTCAGTCCAGGCACATTACACAAACAGAGGCTTGTCAGTCCCCAAGCACATTAACCGGAACAGAGGCCGGTCAGTCCCAGGCAACATTACACGAAACAGAGGTCGGTCAGTCCCAGGCACATTACACAAACAGAGGCCGGTCAGTCCCAGGCACATTACACGAACAGAGGCTGGTCAGTCCCAGGCACATTACACAAACAGAGGTCGGTCAGTTGCAAGTGTCAACAGCGCTATAATAGTGCCGCTGCATTGTATACCGACAACCTGGGTTCAATATGAGCTTAGTCTATCACAGTCGTTCAGTGGCTGGTATCTTGGCAGCATTCAACCATATGCGACCCCACCCTCATGTCCGACCCCATGTCTCTCCCCCACTTACAAGTGGAACGTCTCGTTGAACTTGGGTGACCAGTTGTTGGACTTTGACTTTGTGGCGTGCTTGCGCCGCTTGTCGGCCAGGTGCGGGCCGATCAGGTTGATCTCGACGAACGCACGGAACATCCCCGACAGGGCCGTCCACCGGATATCGTTAGCCGCAACCACTGCGACACAGAGAGAGGGTTGAGTCAGGAGTCAGGAGTCAGGAGTCAGGAGTCAGGAGTCAGGAGTCAGGAGTCAGGAGTCAGGAGTCAGGAGTCAGGAGTCAGGAGTCAGGAGTCAGGAGTCTTGATATGCCCTTAAGTAGCATAGGTTTAGAAAACAAATGCATACGACAGCTTTACATATTTTCTCCTGAGCAACGAGTACCTGGTACTTTCTACTGACAAGGTTTGGTACGACTCACGGATGCTGTTCTAGACCCGGAGGCCGCCTCCACTCTACTCCTGTATGACGTACTGCCGAGCTTCCGACGTCCATAACTCGGCCGCCATGTCGGCTGCACTTCTATTGCATAATTTACCGTCGCTGCGGCTTGGCCGGGGTTCGCTGGTGCCTGGAGGCAGCCCGCGGTCGGCAGTGTGGAACCAGCCGCCCACGGCCGCGCTCCGGCCGGAGATAACCCCGCGACCTTCGACGCCGTTACATACAGCCCGAGCGCCGATCGAAGCTGCCGGTCGACCTTTCCGACGAGCCCGCTCTGTCGCCCAGGGAGATGACGGATCGAGTTGTGTTTGTGTAAGATGCGCTCAGAGCAGCGCCCGTGAAATCCACGAGAGTTTCCATGAGGATGCTGTACTCTTAGGATACTCAGGAACAATACGTTTATAGCGAATCCTGATGCAATGAGCTTGTCTGGTGCCTATTGGGATTACCAATTAGCGCTGTGTTGCTTTTTCTAATGTCGGGGTGAGCGTTAAACGCACTCTGTTTTATGTTTACAGCTGACTGCTGTCTAATGTAGAATGCAGATGTGTCTCGATTCTCATATGCGTAAATGGTAACAAATCGTGTTGCATAATATCAGTTATGTTATGCCCCTGACCGTAAGCTCCTTTGGTCACGGCTCTGTGAAATGAGCTTACGTGCTATAGCCCTTGTATAGCGTCTATTATTTCGGTCGTATATTAATTGACAAGCTTAAACTGCAAGGTCATCGAATACTAAAAAAATGATCGAGACATTCCATGTGTATTTGTGTAGAGCATCCTTACATTAGACATAAAGTAAATTACTAATTAACAAATTTGATAAGAACCTAGGGACAGCGCATGAAAAAACACACGAAATAATATGATACCAAGAAAGAAGAAACAAACTGATGAATACCTCCGTAACTATTCGAAACATAAGCTTGTGCACAAGTAACATTTTCTAGTCACATATAGCTCAACATATTTGTGGTGACATTTGCCATGGGCTTATGTTTCCCCTTCGGCTGTAGGTGTGCCACCTTGTAACACAAATAGAATACGGTCGTGAGCGGCGCCTCAGGTGACTGACCTTTGACGGTGACCTTGTGTTCACCGGTTCCGGGATGGGTGAAGAGATCCACCTGGATGCTGATCTCGCCCACTCCACCCTCCTCCACGGTTGGCGCGTCTGCAGTTCACACGTCACACGTCATACATCACACACGTCACATATCATATGTGTACACATACCGACGTCATGTCACATAGCATATGTTACACACCCTATGTTCCATATCATACCTCACACATTACACGTCACACATCACGACACACATCACAAAGCACGCGTCATGCATTACAAGAGACACACATATCGCATCACAGGTGGGCCGTCGCGCGTCAGACATCACGTGAGTCATATCTCGTGTCGAACATCTGGTTTCATAGGTAAGATGTCTCACATCACATATAACAACACGTCACATGTCAAACAGCACACAACACAATCACAGCATATACGGCACGCACCACACACCATTATAGACAGCACACGTCACGTACGCCACACGACTTTACTGAACATCGTGTGTTACGCATGATGCGGAACACATTGCAGACCACATAGCAGCTACTGGCAGGAATCAATCGTATTTTGTTGGTGTAATAAATCGCCTAAGAAGTAGCATAAAACTACCATTACAATTTAAGCAGTTCGACTGTGTTTTTTTCTCTCTAGAAGGCTGACATATTTTATGACAGTGATTCTAAAACAGGGGGTTATTACCCGTACTCGGGATTACCAGGCCGGGGCGATAACAATCAGACAGCTAATTAAGGGAGACTTCACTGGTTCTCTGACGATCCCCTCCCCCCACTTCTGGTTAACAACATATAGCTGAGGAGAAAATTTTGATTCTGCCACCGACATGCTTTCTCCCTTCCTGAGAAATTCCAGGCTACGTGTGCCTGACGCGATCTATCCCAGATTATATTTCACTGTTACCACAGTAAAGCAAACGAACATCAAACCACTTCAATGCATTATGATGCCTCAGCTTTGCACCACGTGATTTACGTGCTGTTATACGTTGGCAACTACTGCTTTAGACCTAAGAGCAGCGGCACACATGTCTACTTATATTCCTGTCCCTAGATGGCACTAGTAGTAAACGCCTGAAGTTATGCTGTACCGCATAGCTAGAAGCCGAGAACTGACGTTTGCGCAGTGGGGAGGGGATAATTATTTATTCCAGTCATTAAAAGGGGAGCAACCGTACCATTGACACTGAAGACCTCTGCTTTACAACATATTAACCCGGCAGTCACTGGGATATTTTCTGTAACACGAGTAACTGGGGGGGGGCTTTTTTAGCCCCCCCCCCCTCTGTATCTTCGGAACCCATTACACCATCGCGATGAATCAAACGACAATCGATAGCCCAGGAAAGTTCATCCAACGTTAAAATAATTTGTGTTTGCCCTAGAGGTCAGTGGTGACGTCACAGGTCAGGTCAAATGGTCAAAATCTAGCCGTTCTAGACTTACATCTAGTTTATAGACCATATTTTCCATTCAAAGCATTTGGTTGGAACCATAATCACCCAGAGTGCTCTCAAAGGTATGACAACAACATCAAAGAATTAGCTAATTAGGGATTTTGGGCCAAAATGTCAAAGGTCAAGGTCAGGTCCATAAGGTCGCTAATGGCCCACAAAATTATACGAAGTCATGCAACACATGTTTTAACATACTATTTTTTACGTGTAGAAATCGCAATTGATACTCATTTTACCAACCTGACTTAATGACGTGAAGTAAAGGTCAAGTAAAGGTCAAATTAATGTCACGAAAGGTCAAAATTTGAAAATTAATAATACAATAATTCAATACATTTATCTAAAACAGTTTTTTGCCTAAGAAATACAGTGCTGCTCTTTATTTGTCTGTATCTGGTCAACAAAGGCCAAAAAATGACATTTCAAAATTTGACGTCACGAGTTTCACATACCATAGATGTCACCACTCAATCAAAAATACAGATATAATTTTGAAATTTGGTATAGTGGTTGAATATGTATAGTTTTTTACACAAATTCCGTTTTTTAAATATCTTAAAAAGTTTTGATTTTTTGTCATTTTTGCCAAAAAAGTAAATTTTAGAAAATTTAGGGGTCAAAGATCACTTTTTTCTCACAAATCCGAGACTGCCAAATTGTAGCCCTTGACATTTGCTATCTTCTCACGGTTTAGGATTCCATTTAGTTTACTACATGGCATTTGTACGGCCTTTTAAAGTTTAGCTGATTTTGGTGTCAAAATCGTGTGTAGTGACGTCACTAACTTAGCTTTATCTCAACAAAATTCTGCCGAAATTTAAACAAAAAAAGGTGCAAAGGGTGTAAAAAAGATGCCCGGTCAGGTACTAGAAGTTTGGCGTTGATAGCTGCATCATTTCGTGCGATATTCCAGATATTCCTCAGGGGGGCTACCCCCCTCCCAGTGACTCACGGGTTAAGACTCTTGGTAAATAGTCACACATTGTTCGAACGAGATCGTAATACCTATGCACTTGCAGCACAACAATAGGTGCAGGCAAGGAAACAAACAATATGAAACAACTGCATTTTTGTCGCAAATCACCCAGCAGCGCTGATTTTGACAAGAACAGCAGGGAAATCGTCAAGGTGAGATCTCCAATACAAAATTGCGATAACAGGCAACTGAACAAGCTACGTTTGACCCTTTTACAATCTATGCATTGCTGGATACTTAAGCTGATATTACCGAGGTAATTAAATATATTTGAGATGCCCAAATTAGCACACTAATAGATGGTGGTAAATGCCCCATTTTTTTGCTTTTTAACTTAAATATTTCAATTAACCTTCGCCCCACTTGGGGGGTGTTTGAACAATGAACACCCCCTCCTGTTTTATCAAGATAACGAAAAAATGGCGGCGCGTAGCACCGCCAAATTTGGCATAACTAATCATCGATCCTTTGCGCACATTTTGCGAATATTCAAGTTACGTATCGGGTTAGGTCAGGTCACCAGGTCAGGTCAAGTGACCCCTACCTATCAAAAGTTGCGGTCGTGCCATGACCCCACAGTTTCTAACGGATCGATATAATTTTTTTAAGATGCATCAGTCCATCAGTATCTACAAAATTTCTATCTCGTAACTCTTGATATCGGTGACCTGAGAATCCGGTCAATTTAGTGACCTTCCATTTATAAGTCAATGGGAGAATTATTAAAAAATGCTTTTCTTTTTCGACGATATCAGTCAATTTCCTTCTGGACAATATTATAATAGGATATATGTATGTCCAAGTTCAGGTTTTGCTCAGGGACCCTTACGGGGTCATCTGAGGTCATCCGAGGTCACCCAAAAACCTTTTTCGTCAATAAATTCTAAACATAATGAGATAGAGCATGTTAACTTCACCAGTTGTTTTCACGTCAAGACTCACATCTCTGGTATGCAACATGAAACAATACTTGGGTCCAACCAACTTGACCTTGACCCTGAAGTCATATTTTTAAGTTGAAACTAACATGATCAAATTTAATATATTCCAAAGCGCATTGAACAAGAAAAACAAGAATGGTGTCAACAGTATTGCGTTATCTTTAATTAGGTAAGGAAGTTATTTTCCCGAAAGTATGGTTTTGGACAAAAAATCAGCATTTTGTACTTTAATGACCTCTAGAGCTCAACTATTGACCTGAGGTCAAATTTTGAGACAACTAGGTTGATTGCAAATTTAAATGTCTAGCGTTGTTTTTTTTTTTAACATTTGTTTCTATATAGCATAGTTTTCCGAGATATTTGGGGGTTTTCTGGAGCGATGTCCTAAAAACTGGAAAATTTGACCTTCGATGACCTCTGGTGACCTGAGTTTTGACATGAGCGAAAAAAAGACTAAGTAGTTTCGAAATTATTTTGAATAACGGTTCGAACAGTGTTTTTTTATTTTGGTCTACGTGCCATAGGAGCCGAGTTAGAGGGGGTGTTCAACCCCCCCCCCCAGTCGGGCGAAGGAAATGCAGAGGCCCAGTGGGGCGCGGGTTAATTGAATCATTGGTAGCAATGTGTGCTTATATTATGATTTATCAAATATCAGGTAATTTTTATAATACCAAGTACACAAGCATGGAATGATGGAGAGATCACACGGGTTAAAAGCTTACAGGGTAACACACATGCAAAGGTTGCCTGCAAGCGGACTCCAAAGCAGTTGAGTGTGTAGCTAAAGCACACACATTAGCACAAACAATGAAAGCGTTTCACTTACCTCTGCCACCCGGTCTACCAAAAACATTGATCCAGATCCTACTCCAAAATATTTAGGTACTACATAGCCTTCCAAGTAGGTACTTACTAAAAATGAGCCTCTCACTCGTAAACTCACTACATGACGTTCTAGATCGAGATGAACCTTCCGGCTCTGTACTCATATGCTCCTAGCTCTAACTCCTGCCTACCGTACTAGCCAGCTAGACATTCTAACGTCGCTCTCCTTACTGGTATATCTACCAAAAGGTGTTCTCTATGGAGGGTTTTCTCTCTGATTGGTAGCAACATTCCCTCATAAGCGTTATTCTGCAGCATCTCGGTCTGCCTGGAACCCAGTTGGGTTTCGTTACCTTGCCGTTTCGCCTTGGCGGCCGCCGCGTCCGGCAGCGCCTGCGCCATGGCAATGGTGGGAGACTCGATCCCGTCGCGTCCGTCTGGCGGCGGCTCCTCGTCCGGCCACCTATCGGTCTCTCCCGGAACTGCTGGTGCGCCCGGCGCCCGCGACGTGGCGTCGGCCGCGGAAAACTTATGCCTGTTTTGCCGGACTAGCGGGAGAAGCGGGGAGAGAAATGCCAGGCGAGCAGCGGCGCGGTGACATGCGTTCAGAGTGGGATGCGACAGCGGGACATCTAAGCGGTGCGGTGACATCACGTGTGAGTTCAGGTCAGCCCCGGCAGGTGAAGGTGCATCGGGAGCGCTGGTCACGCGGGAGAGCAGTGGATATTTCTGATGGGGACATTTTGATTTGTTGAGCCCATTCGGTTTTTGTCTGGGCCCTTTTATTTCCGGTGCAGAAGCAGTTGATTATTCTACTGTTGACTTAAAGAACGCAAGGGACGTTTTATAAATGTGATATAGTTATTTTCTGACCGATTAAAGCAGTTGACTCTGCCCATTTCGAATTGTCGCTGTCGGGTCCACGTTCGAACGTCTGATAAAATTGGCGAACTCCCCAAAACACACAGACACACAAACACACATAGAAATAACCAAAGCAGACGGGTCAGACACCCAGGTGTTGCCGTTTGCAGGAAAGCCATAGCCCCAACAGACAGTGGGGTGGCCACACGAGGAGCCGTGCTGTGCGCATGCGCTGTGACCCCGCCGGCAGACGGGTAACCAGCCCCAGGAGAACGCACCAGCCTCCCCCTGTTGCTGCGGCGTCAGCCACCTACCCTGGTTAGTCTGCGTGGTGACGAACGTCTTGATGAGCGTGTCGGTCGTCTGCGTGTATAGCGAAAGAGCGTAGCGCAGACTCTGCAGTTCGGGCGACTTGTCCAGGAAGGTCTTCTTGAGACCGTTACCGCCGGCGTGGAAGTACTGTTTGATGGTGTCCAGCGCGACGTCCAGGACGGCACACTGCTTCGGAGACAAGTTCTTCTCAGCCTCCTTGGAGATGTCCTGTGGAGATGAGAGGGGCGGAGGGCCGTGGGTAGTGTGAGACGTGGGGTAGTGCAGATTTGGAAATAATTAATAAGGACGATGGTGGGTGGCAGTTTGAATGGAGAGATGTATCCTGGAAAATAAGTGCAGCAGTCAGCACGAATATACTTCTTCTCGGTTAGGTTTGCACGGTATGCTATTCAATTCAGCTGCCAAACAACGAATGTGTGGTGGCCTGTGCAACTACACATAGTGTGATTAACGAGTTATTGAAAACATGTGTTTCTTAGATGCTTAGATAGGACTGTAAAATAACAATTTTTAGTTTGTATTCAGGTTAACGATATCATTATTTTTTACTGAGTTTTTCATGAGTTGTGAGAATAAAAAAAGGTATTTCAAACAGGTCAAAAAGTTCGTTGAAGTATTGTGATGTTTTCATCAGCGGAGGTCTTTTTAGAAGCTAGCAGTACGCACTGTAAAGCAATCAAGCAAATTGTTACACAAAGTCATGCATTAATCGAGAAGGCTGCAAGAAGCAAGCGCGAGTCAATATGACCTCCCGTGGGTAGCATGCATTTAAAACGTCTCGATATTGATTTTCAAAAAGTTGTAGAACGCCCGCTGCTGCTGATGTATGATCTGCACGTTCCACAGATGTTTTATTCACTATTTAACAGCAAAGCTATAATTGATGAATACAATGCTTCAGATATTGAACCAACCCTCCACCATGATCGTGCAGCACACTCAGCTCACTCGCCCTCCACCGATTCTGCCACCATGCCACCATTTGTGCCACCTGCCACCGATTCCCGTCACCATGGCAACGCTGCAGGCGCGTCCCCCAGCGACCCGGGGTCTCTGCACCGATCGGTGAGCCGGCGCGCTAAGTGCTCTCTCTCCGCCACCATCATCAAACACCGCTCCCAGACGGCTCCTCGAGAAAACCGCTCCCAACACCGGCGCTACACGGCACACCCCGACTTCAGAGCGAGCAGACGCCAGAGCGCAGAGTGCCTCAAGCAATAGCGTGACCCGGCTGACCTTGCTGGAGGCCTGATTGAGTTTCTGCGTCCACGTGGGCTTCGGGGTGCTCTGCCGATGACACGGCCGCCAGGTAGACACACAGACATACACACGTCGCACACAGACACACGAGGGCAAAACAAGCGACACAGAAACGTCGGGGAATGACGGCTATAGTCTGTCTCATAAATTATATAAATACAGGAAGACTATAGATACGGGAGAGGCAGAGGTCAGATGCGGGGCCAGGATGGGTGCGTGCTGCTTTACGCGTTGACTTTGCATAGTGTTGCATTGCTTTGCATATTTGCTATCGTCTATAACTAATGTAAGCACTGGGAGTGGGAGGCAAAACTTGACTACCAACGGAAAACAGACAAGAAAGACAGACTTGACTTGTGAATATCACACCAGACCACTCACCATAACGTTGCTAATGGCGTTTTTTACATCCTTGCCACCTCCAGCCATATGGTTTTTGATGAGACGGGACATATCCTCAATTTTGGCATTAGCTGCCAGATTTTTGGCGTTGTCCGTCAGGCTTTTGAAGATCATCTGTAAACATGATCACCATACATAGCATTGTACTGAGTATGTAAGTAACAAACGGTCATGCATAACCGTTGATTAAGCTTAGCCAACTGAAGCCGTTCTTTGTTGCGAAGTTATTTTAATTTCTGACATGAACATCTTAATTGCCATATGTTGACTACGAGGGGCAATACTTCCGAGTGGCTTTTGAGTAATCACTTGCAAATGCTTTTGACAAGCAATAAGTGGAACAGACATTTTGTAACGCCTTGTGCCTAAAAATATTCATAATTAAAGAACATTCTTAAGCTCCAGATTAAATCTTCAGCCTACGTCAGGCGTCTGGAAACGAAGTTTTGGGGTTCACCCGTCTTCATAATGTAGTTAATCTGTATATTGGCAACATTCTGTACAGTCCGACGCTTGTCCGACTTGAGATTTATGCCAAGCGGCTAACAGAATGCTGGACCTAATAGTTATATTTGGCACTTTCTTGCTCATAATGAAAAATAAACAAGTCCAACAGCTGCATTTTTTTCTTTCTTATTTAACACTACTGTGCTCCAGAAACACAATGCTATACAATTGAATGTTAATACTTTAACAAAGGAAGACATATACATTGCGCCGTGAGAGCGACAGGGTCAGAGCTATACGTACACTCTTATCGGACATGGGCGGTAGCACCACAGCCTTCTCCATGGTGGTCATGACGATCCTCCACAGCTCCTTCAGCAGCCGCTTCAGCACCGTCTTCTCACAGCTCTGGGCGTACAGCGACAGCGAGCCGTCCAGCAGGTCCATCAGAGGCGTCAGCACCTGTCCGCACATCAGCAGATACAGTCAACATCTGATAACACATCAGCAGAGGTAGTAAGTCAGCATATGCGAAACCAGAACGTCAATATCAGCCACAATTACCTGCCGGCAATCATCAAAAATGGCAGAATAGTTTTAAGTGTTCCGTCAGTTATTGTTGTTGCTGCCGTTGCTGCCTTACTCTACTTGACGCTGCAGCTATTTAAATGTGTTATATCTCTCTCTGGCACGCTCTCTTTGTCATCACCTGACTGACCTGACCTGACTTCAGCCAGTACTGACCTCATCGGCGTCCGCGGCTACGATGTTTCGGTTTGTGGGCTGATTGAGCTGGCCTCCTCCCTTGATGGCAGACAGAAGGTTACCCAGCTCCATCACCGACGTGGCGATCTTCCGCTCCAGGCTGGCGGCAGACGCGACAACACCAACATCGTCATCACAAACACAAATCAAACTAGCGAACTGTGGCTGACGCTCTATCATCGAAATCGCCGACCGGAGGGCAATGCCGCTCTATTTCCCATGTGTGCAGCCAGTAAGCTATTCTTCGTCGTGAGTTAGAGGGTCGTGGCGACGGGGTGTGATGCTGAGTCCCTTCGCAATATGTGTGACAGATTTGTCCTGCGGTGGTGTCGTAGGTCGCTTGGGGTTTGCGGTCACCAGGAAAAGTATTGATGCTGTCTCTCGCTCACAATAATCAGAGCGTATGGGATCAGCCTCGACATGAATATTTGATGCAAATGTTGTGATGTAATGGAGTCGACATGCTGTTGTATGTGATGCGTCCGATTTTTTTCTGACCACTGACCATCTAGTCTATTTCCTCTTTTTTTTGTACAAAGTCTATCAATGAGGCCATGTTTTACATGGGCAGAATCCCATGTGAGCCACACATCAGCCTGGGCACCCAATCGTGTGGGTATTACAAGCCGAGTAACATGGAACCCAACGGCTATGCAATTACGTCCGAGGGGCATATTGAGGAGCGTGGACCGAGAGACCAGAATTAACACCAGCAGGTGAGCAGGAAGCTAATTGTGTCGCACTGGAATACTATTTGAAACCTCACCAGGCTAAAATTAGAGCACCAGGTACACAAGTGTGTGTCATACAGCATTCAGATGATAAATAATTTGGTTACCTAGTCAGAATCTGCAACTCACTCATAAACAAAACTAAAAAGTCTGTCTAATTAGGTAACTTTTTATTCATGTTGACAGTGAATTCTACTAGCAATTATTTTTGGAATCGGTACACATTTAAAATGGCACATTCTAAAGCATTGCGACTTCATTCAGCACCAAATCACACGAATATTGGTTCAAGTAGTAAACCGAAGTAGATACAATGCTCATATTAGGAAGAAATATCCCAAACAAATCAAAAATATTATTTCGGCTGTACAACTTCTTCTGTGGAACAACAAGTACATATATTTGTATATAAGAAGGATCACTGAAGGCAGTTCACAGTACAAAATATT
>VOPJ01012666.1:0-40192 GCA_014673585.1 Semibalanus balanoides
CCCGAGTCAGCCAGGGTCACACAAAGCACTGGTTCCGGGCCACACTCATACCCCGAGTCAGCCAGGGTCACACACAGCACTGGTCCGGGCCACACTCATGCCCCGAGTCAGCCAGGGTCACACACAGCACTGGTCCGGGCCACACTCACGGACAAAAGACATGCCAGGCCTCTCGGACGCCAGACCCGAGGCCTGTTCATGACCATCTGCCAGGGGCGGCGGTTAACAGCATGGGCCGCCTTTCCTCATGCGTCACCACAAGCAGGCGTCTCTTGAACAGACTTGTGTTGTGCTTGATTTCGCTTCAGCGAAATCGATTCCGATTCCATACCAAGCCAGCTGAGTCCGATTTAGATTCCGATATATATATATATATATATATGCATCAAGGAATCGATTCTGAATCTGATTCCAGGGCACATCAAAAGCTTGAATCCGGATCAAACTCCACTAATTATAATGTGTTACATTATGCATAAAAATATCCCATCACTCTTACATTTTGTACAAAGGACACGAATGACACACATAGCCATACTAATTGAAGATATGAAACTTTGTTGAAAAACTGGCCTGCAAAACTATGCTGAACAAAATCATGATAATTCAAAAATGTGAAAATATACCGAAGGCTCAAAACAACATAATATCAAGACTTGTATTTAATCATGATGCATGGGCATATATCAAGCTGCTGTTTAAAATATGATACTCATGAGAATCAATGCCCAGAATATGATCATATTCTGGAAGGTGCGGTACAATATACATAACATTGTCATTGGCGAAGATGTATGTCTCCGCTAAAATAAGTAAAATTATGAGCATGTTGATTGACCCTCAATCAGTAACAAATCATATAGCTTTGCTTTAGTTATTCATACCCAAAATAACAAATTTCCACCAGGAAAGCTTAAAGGGACACTGCCACCTTCCCAAAAGTTCTCAAATGTACGCCGTTTGTGGTGCTTAAGATGAAGTAATTGCAGCCGAACACGATTATGACATTTGTTTCTCACAAACATTGCTCAATTTCATAAAAAAGTTACGTTTTAATATATTGGGCTGATGACGTCATATGAAGGAATTTTGGGGAATAAAGAAAACCTTCACGCTGCCATAAATATGAACTAGTGTTGGTTTGTTTTTTGTTTTTTTTGGGGGGCGCGCCGACTACTAAGGTCAATTTGAGCCATAATATGACTAGTGTATGGCTAATGTATGTGCCAAAAGGTAAAACAAGTCGACTGTAATCACATTTTAGTAAAGAGAGACACGACATCGTATCAGGGTCCCCGTTCAAATACATTGGGACTGGGGATGTTCAGATGCCAAAAACAAACTAGAAATTTTCAGTGATCGACCTCAGTGGGTTGTTTTAACTTTAAACCATACATATATTTAAATGCCAAGCACGCAAAATGGCTATCTCAACTCAAATATGATGTTAAGAGCTGCGCAGTGTCTTTACCCTCGCCCCGGGTAGGAGGTAAGCTTGGGGGGATCACATGCGTGTCGGGTAGGGGGGGGGTACGACCATCCTTGTGCGCTTCGTCCTTATTGAGCTAGAGTTTCAAATTACAAAAGAGGGTGTTGTTCGTGAAAGAGCAAGGCTTGACAACATATTTTAAGGTCCTGGGATCAATAGGTGCTCTGAGGTCATATCAATAACCGAATAGTCACAAGTCGTAAATATGTGCAAATTGAATACTGATAGAGCCAAAAATGGTTAATGAACATCTCACTATGCTTAATGCATGCCAAATTTGAAATCAGCGTCACAAAATGACCTAAAAATTGCAATAAAAAAACGTCATGTCAGGTCAAAAGAGGTCAGTGACCTCGATTGACCTGTGTAAGTGCATGATCCCATCGGAACATATAATCATGTAAAATGGATCTCAGATGTGATCAGCATCACAAACTGTCCTAGAAACGGTCAAAAGCAAAAAAAATCATATAAGGTCATCGGATGTCAGTAACCTCGGTTGACCTCAGAAAAGGCCAGTCAATGTCACAGTCTCGGCGGAAGCCACAACTGTCACCTAGATACACCTTTGCGTATGCTCCTGAACAACAAACACTCGGAAACTGCACATGTAACAAGGAATCGATACTACGGGACGCCAGTTGTGCCTGACATGATATTGAGAAACATGTCATAGGTCATCATGGGTCATATAAATTGGATTATACATTTTCAGAGTATGTGTCGCAATTGTTTAAAAGTAGGGTACTGAAAGTTTCATCGCGAACGGTTCATAACTGCGTGAGTTATTTCGGAAAAAAGAGGGTGGCATCCACCCCCCCCCCCCTATCCGAGCGAGGGTTCAATTCATGGTCAGCGATTTTTAAGAAAATAAACGGAATCGCTTAAAATATCAATTGATTCCGAATCCGATTACACCATTTTCTTAAAATGATTGATAACAACTGATTCCTATTCCACCCAGATGCTAAAAGAATCGAATCCGATTCCGATTCCTACTGCGGTTCGCCGGTTGATTCGTGCCAACCACCGGAACCGCAGCCGTGTGACGTCATAACTTTCGCCCATCACCACTTTTAGGGCGTGTTCTGACCGTCGATTCACGCGGGGACTCCAGTAATTGTCCGCCCCTGTAGCTCAGTGGGAGAGCACTGGTCTTCTGACCTATCCCGGTAGTGGCAGCCCTGGGTTCGAGTCGCTTCGGGCTGCTATTTGCATCCTGAATGGAATGGCCTGCGACGTGTGGCAGCGGTCGCACTCAAGGTCAGGTGACGTCAGCGAGCGGGCGGACCGTGTCCAGGGTAATGTCGGGCACGTACAACTTTCGTCTCTAAATTCTGCCGGCCAACAGGAATTGCACGATCGGGTGGTGAGGTCAGGACTAGTGCAACAAGCTCTGCTTAGCGCGGGTCCTGATCTGGGAAAGCCATCCATACAAAACATTTGGACAAAATTTAAAAAAGTATAAATGTGTTTTCTACCGATTCCCGAAGCAGAGTTAGAGAGACGAGATGGGTAGGACTGTTAGGGACACAAAAGGATAAAGACGGGGAAAACGTAAGGAGGGAAGGCTAGTTGGGAGAGGGTGGCCGAGCTCTTCCCTTTCAGGTATACTCACCGTCCCGGTAACAAATTTGCCACCACGGAGGGCCATTTGTGCTGCTTCCGCCAATTGCTCTTGGTAGGCTCCCAAATGGCATGACTTTAGCTGAAATGATGTCATTTCCGATAATTGTCAGATGGTTGAAGGATGTGAGTGAGAAGAAAATCAGAGCGCAACGCCCTGGCGTCAGTTATATTTAGTATGGGTTCCGTACAAAATATCGAAAAGCAGAATATCGAATCGCAAAATATCGAACGCAAAATATCGAAGTGGCAAAATATCGAAATCGGCAAAATATCGATCGCAAAATATCGAAGTGGCAAAATATCGAAATTGCAAAATATCTAAAAGGCAAAGTATCGAAAGACAAAATATCGTAATATGCAAAATATCGAAAGGACGAAAATATCGAATGCAAAATATCGTAACGCAAATTATCGAAGTAGGCAAAATATCGAAAGACAAAATATCGAAGTGGCAAAATATCGAACGGCAAATTATCGAAAGGCAAAATATCGAAAGGCAAAATATCGAACGCAAAATATCGAAGTGGCAAAATATCGAAATGACAAAATATCGAAATGTCAAAATATCGAAGTGGCAAAATATCGAAGTGGCAAAATATCGAAGTGGCAAAATATCAAGGTGGCAAAATATCGAAGTGGCAAAATATCGAAGTGGCAAAATATCGAAGTGGCAAGTTATCGAACGCAAAATATCGAAGTGGCAAAATATAGAAAGGCAAAATATCGAAATGGCAAAATATCGAAGTGGCAAAATATCGAAGTGGCAAATATCGAAGTGGCAAAATATCGAAGTGGCAAAATATCGAAAGACAAAATATCAAAGTGGCAAAATATCGAAAGACAAAATATAATGCTTTTGCAAAAATGCCTGTTTACTGGGCAAACGAGTGGCAAATTCCTGGTTGAAGCGCGCTGTGTTCCTTTGCGAGATTGTGTAAGATCACGCTAATGGGAGCGCGCAGGCTGAGGTTAGCCAGCCTGTCAGTTCATGAGTGGCTGTTGTTTATTGTGTACCTCACGCTGCTCACTTGCATCGTACCTTAACCGGCACGCATAGGGCGGGGGTGGTAAATATTAACCCACCCTCCGTATTTTCCGCAATTATTTGAAAACGCGTAACAGATAACGACGTCAAAGTTTTAGTACTTATCCAGCATCAATTTGACGTCTTCTAAAAAAATCATCGAAAAGCAGTTGAGAACTTTGGAGATTGACGTTTGATGACGTCATGTCATGCCATTTTTGGTTGAATACGACAAATGTTTGATGCATCGTAGAAAACATAGCTTTTGAAGCAAATGCGCAACGCAAAACTTGAAATAAGAAAGGAAATTAATTCTTACAAGATGGCGATTTCGGATTTCCAAAATTTTGGCTTTTTGACCCCCAAATTCAAAAAACTGATTTTTTCAGAAATTTGCCCCAAAATTGAAAATTTCAAAGGTATTAAAAAAACCGAATATATATATGAGAAACAAGTGTAATGAATACCAGACCGAATTTAAAGTAATAGCTTCGTTTTCAGTGACTGATTGCTCTCCAAACATAAAGTCAGGTAATGACGTCATTTTTCAAAATAAACGTTTTTTGGATTTTGACCTGTTACATGATATATAAATGTCATTTTTGTGTTTATGAGACAAAACTGACTATAAACTTGCATTGTTTTTTATTCATATAGTCAAGTTTAGTTTGACCTTAGATGACCTTTTGACGGGTCAGTTGAAAAATGACTGTTCTATAGATTCTTAGTGCAAATAATGACCCCTAAAAAATGTGTCACAAGGCTTTATTGAACTTTCTTTGTGACAGTGATTTTGTGACCTGACTTGACCTTGACATATTGCATGCATTTCACTTTTACTTAATGCAATAGATTATTACACTTTTGAGAGCTTTAATGCGCATTGACAGTCCTTAATCAACCGGATTTTAATTAAAGTATGAACCATATAACAATTAAACTCGAACTTTCCATATGACCTGACCGTGACTTACATTTGACGCTAACTTGAAAAATTTCTGGTAAATGCATTCGATTCGTTCATTGAGAGTTTTCGATCGCCGCCTTGCGGTCTCGCTGCGGTTATGGGTTCGAAAGATAAGAGGGGGGTAATATTTACCCCCCCTACGCCGCGCGTTCGGCGAGAGACCCCTACGCCGCGCGGGTTAACTTCGTGTATGTCTTCCAATACAATACGTGTGCATGCGACTGTTCCTTATTGGGAGGAGAGGGTCTACGTTACTGTTCTACACCATCGTAAGTGGGAAATGATCATTGCATTTTGCTTTGATTCGAGGCACACTTTCATGGAAGAACTGGGGCATTCTACGACAGATCGACCATTTAATACAGTGGTGACCATTTATCAAGAAGATAATATTTTTGGTTTCGATATTTTGGGTTCGATATTTTGCCACTTCAATATTTTGAGATCGATATTTTGCAATTTCGATATTTTGCGCTTTTGATATTTTGCGCTTTCGATATTTTGCGACTTCGATATTTTGTCTTTCGATATCTTGCGTTCGATATTTTGCGTTTCGATATTTTGTCATGGAAGTATTTTTGAATATAGCTGACAGACTGCGCCGCATGACCTCCGTGTGTTCCGGGTTACCTGTCTGTCTCGTGTTAGTACCGTTTGCCTGTGATCCAGTGATCCACTATCCTATGGCTCGCCATCAGTGCACGTAAATGATATTTGACATCCAGCCGGATTTATTGATCCTGGATAAGGACCACGAACCCGACTTTCGACGCCGATTATCATTTGTGTGTTTATTGTTTTGCATTTGCTGTCGGTCATTGTCCTCTCTCTCATTTCAAATGTGTACCTTGATGCGATTTCATGACGTCAGATTAATATAAATCGGAACTCAAAATGGAGTCTGTTTCTTTTATATATATATATAGTATTTACTCACATATACTACCATATATATTAATAATATATATATGACAATGCAGCTGGATGCAGTATATATTGTGATAATGCAATATTTGTGTGCCTTAATCTACTTTAAATATAAATCAAAGTATTTGCATTAGACATACGAATGCAATTTTACAAGTCAAAAAATTGAAATGTTGAATCAAAGCTGTAAGTCAGTTGAACACGAGTAAAAAAGTAGACTCAGAAGCTTTCACACAAGTCAGAGTTGAGTCCAGAGTAAAAACAAGTGAGACAAAGTTGAGTCGACTAAAAAATGGCCCTTCCGCTTGAGTCAGAGTTGAGCCAGGGGTAACAGTAAATGAGTCAAAGTTGACTCGACTAAAAACAAATTATCACTCGAATCCCTTCGAAATGATTCAAAAATCGAGTCAGTCTGGAATGAGTCAGCCCCGTGGTCTAGACCCAGGGTTCCTTCACAGGGTCCCGTCTTTGTTCACCTCCAGCTCACTGTCCTCCCGGCCGTGTCCCCCCGTCTCACCTCCAGCTCACTGTCCTCCCGGCCGTGTCCCCCGTCTCACCTCCAGCTCACTGTCCTCCAAGCCGGTCCCACGTCTCCCTCCAGCTCCACTGTCCTCCCGGTGTGTCCCCCGTCTCACTCCAGGTCACTGTCCTCCCGGCCCGTTGTCTCCCCCCGTCTTCACCTCTCCAGCCGCTCACCTGTACCTCCCGCCGTGGTCCCCCGTCTCACCTCCAGCTCACTGTCCTCCCAGCCGTGTCCCCCGTCTCACCTTCAGCTCACTGTCCTCCCGGCCGTGTTCCCCCGTCTCACCTCCAGCTCACTGTCCTCCCAGCCGTGTCCCCCGTCTCACCTCCAGCTCACTGTCCTCCCAGCCGTGTCCCCCTTCTCACCTCCAGCTCACTGTCCTCCCGGCCGTGTCCCCACAGCAGGAGCAGAGCTGCAGGCGACGCTGCAGGCGACCGAGCCGGACCTCAGATCACTCTGTCCGATCACTCAGATCAGTCCGATCACTCTGCGTGCCACGGCGTGATCTGTCTGCGTGCTACCGTCCACCGGCCACGGCTCAGCTGAGAACTGCCCCCGGCCCGGTCAGCTGAGAACTGCCCCCGGCCCGGTTAGCTCTGTGCCGCCGGCCAGTCTCGCCGTCTTATCAGCTCAGTAACCGTGGCACCGTCACGGCCGGCTGACTATCAGTGGCCGCCGCGCTGTCAGAGCTCGGTACCCCAGTACCGGACGCTACAATCAAGCACGGTCTTCATATCTCAGCTGACTGAGTGTCTTGTCTGTCTGTCTGTCTTCACCAGCGCACCATTACACACACAGCAACGGCGGAAGGTCATAAACCATAGGCAAGGACGCAGGAGCCGCCGGGGCGGCTGTCCCCGCAAATTTTTTAGCGGTGGCGCCGCGCCCCAACTTTGAGAGGATTTATCATGTTGCCTGCAGTATGCCACTGAGCTATAAAATAACCATATATCAAGGTGAAAAATACTTAAAAGGATAAAAAAATGAAATGAATTTATATGAATCAGTCATTTAACCCGCGCGGCGTAGGGGGGGGGTAAATATTACCCCCTCCACGGATTTCCGCAATAAAATTGAAAACTGTAAACAGATTAACGACGTCAAAAGTTTTAAATACCTTAACCAGCATCATTTTGACGTCTTTCTTAAAAAAATTTCATCCGAAAAAAATTAAAAACTTTGGGAATAATGACGTTGTTGAATGACGTCCCGATGTCATGCCATTTGTGGGTTTAATAACGATAAATGATTGCTGCAATCGTGGATAAACAATAGCTTATAATGCAAATCGCAAACGCAAAACTGTAAGAAGAAATGACAATTTGATATCTTACAAAATGGCATTTCGGGATTTCCAAAACTTTGGGTGTTTGACCCCCAAAATAAAATAAAAATGATTTATTTTTTTTCAGGAGATATTTCCCCCCATGAGATAAATGATTTTTTCAAGGAAAAAAAGTAATAATATTTCTTATAGTAGGAACAAGTGTAGAAATACCTTCGGCTGTTGATGTCAAACCAAATTTCAAAGTTAATATCTTAAATTGGTTTTTAAGTGACTGATTGCATCGCAAGCATAAAGTAGGTAATACGTCATTTTTTCAAAATAATGTTTTTTTTGGGATTTTTTGAACCAGATACAGATATATAAATTCCTAGTTTTGTGTTTAATGGGAGACAAACTGACCTACGAACACATTCATTGTTTATTTCATATTAGGTCAGTTTCCAGTTTTGACCTTAGATGACCTGATATTGGACGCCTTTTGGGTTATGGGGTCACGTTGTAAAATGGCTGTTGCTGAATCTGATTTTTACGTGGCAAAGATAAACCCCTAAAACAGTTCACAAGACTTTTTTGAACCTCCTTCGTGCAGTGACTGTTGTGACCTGAACCTGGAACCTGGATGCAAATTCACTTTTACTTAATGCAGGAGATGTATTACACCTTTGAGAGCTTTATGTGCATTGCTAGTCTTAATCAAAGGAATCTAATTGAAAGTATGAGCCATTAACTCAATTAACTTTAACTTTTCATATGACCTGACCGTGACCTGACATTTAACCTAACTTGAAAAATGACGGGTTTGCATTCGATTCATTTCATTGAGAGCTTTCGATCGCCGCCTTACGCATCTCGCTGCGGTTATTGGTTCGGAAGATAAGAGGGGGGGTAATATTTACCCCCCCCTTATGCCGCGCGTTCGGCTGGAGACCCCTACGCCGCGCGGGTTAAGAAATCTTCTCAGTCGCACTTGAGACCTTTCACTCACTGTAAGGACTACAATTTAAATTGGTGATATTTCAGTGAATCTGATGGGGCGGTGGTGTCGTCACCGTCGCGGTCGCCGTTTACCATTCAAGTTCGAGTCGGTCCAGAACCACACGACAGCTTTGATGACGTCACCAAATTTGGTGCTTGGCGCTTAGTGATAACGATCACGATTGGAATCGCGATTGCTTTTTAGCGATTGCTTTTTTGCGATTGCTTTATCTGTATACTTATAGGAGCTAGGCCCCCGACCCGGTGGAGCCCCTGGTCATTTTTTTCTGAGCCGCAACGAAGCAAGCAGAGTGCGTTCTACGTGGATATGCCGGCAGACTCACTGAGCCAGCATATGCCTCATCTAGAATATGCCCAAAATCTGAGGCGTCGCTACCTTCCTAAAATTGCGGGGTCCACTGCCGGGGGCGCTATACCCAGAGGGGGGTAGATTTCATAATTCAGGGACGGATATATTTATATATAACTTACTTTTTGAAAAGTCTGTCTGTCTGTCTCATGTGTGTGTGTATGTGTGTGCACCGAATTATTGCCCTATATATTTGTATTTACTCGAAATAGTATGTAGGTTTGATACATTAGCACATAATATTATTTGATAAAATAATTTTCCAGATCGCATGACAACATCTACGTGGGTATTAATGTTTCCACTAATTATCCAACATCAAACTGTCCTCCTAAAAGTTAAGATACTGTCTGTGTTAATACAAAATCACAATTTATATTTTGTGATTATACGCCATCTGTCAAACGGAACTTCAACTACAAGTATGTCGAACACACCAGGTGGCGAAGCAAACAAATATGTCGTGGCGCTGGTAGGTGGCAAAGCCAGAAAATAAGATAGGTGGCATTAGGGAGTTATTTAACCCTCGCCCGGGTAGGGCGAATTCACTGCGTGTCCGGGTAGCGGGGGTGGGATTGGTACGACCCCCTTGGCGTTTCGCCCCTAATCGAGCTAGAGCTTCGATTAAAAAAACGGGCGTGTTGCTTGTGACGAGAGGAAGCCATTGGCATATGATTTTAAGATCCTGTGTCAATATGTGACCTCTGAGGTCATGTCAAAGTCCAAAATGTCACAAATCGTAAATGTATAATTGATTACTGATCGAGCCAAAATGGTAGAGAAACATCTTAGTATGCTTAATACATCCCAAATTTGAAATCAGCGTACAAAATGTCCTAAATACTGCATAATTCCAAAAAGGTCATTTAATATCATCTGAGGTCAGTGACCTCGGTTGACCTTTGGCAGCGCATGACCCCAGTGAAACATATTATTATGTCAAATGGCTCCAATTTTGAAATCAGCGTCAAAAACTGTCCTAAAAACGGTCAGAAGTAAAAGAAAGTCATCGGATGTCATCGGAGGTCAGTAACCTCGGTTGACCTCAGAAAACGTCAGTCGAGGTCACAATCTCAGCAGAAGACACACCTATCACCAGGAAACACCTTTGCATTTGTTCCTGAACGTCAAACACTCGGAAACTGCACATGTAACAAGAATCAACACTACGGGACGCCAGTTTCGCCTGACATGACTTTGAGAAACAGGTCATAGGTCACGGGTCATACAATTTGGAAGTTCGAAATTTTCCGACTGTTTCAAATTGTTCAAAAATAAGGTACTGAAAGTTTCATCGCGATCGGTTACAAACTACGTGAGTTATTTGGGAAAAACCGAGGGGGGTCCACCCCCTATCCGGGCGAGGGTTAACCCTATTCCTTGCGGGCGGCCAGAATTACATGAAAGGGACTGTCCCACCTTAACATAAGATTTAAGTTGAGATAGCCATTTTGCGTGCTTGGCATTGAAATTATGTTTATAAGTTAAAGGGACTGTCCCACCTTAAAATTATATTTGAGTTTGAGATAGCCATTTCCGTGCTGGGGCAAGTTTAAATTATGTATGGTATAAGTAAACAACCACCGAGGTCGAATCACAAAGAAATTTGAGTTTGGTTTTTGACATCTCCAACAAGAACCCCGATAGTATTAGCAGTTTAGGGTTTTCTTAATCGATGTCTCATCTCTCTTTACCCAATGTTTGTGAAAGTCGACTTGTTTTACATTTGGCTGTTTAACATAAGCCATACACTAGTCATACATTATAGCAGCGTGAAGTTTGATCTATTTCCAAAAAATCCTCATATGACGTCACCAGCCCAAATATAAAACGTATTTTTTTATGAATTTAAGCACTGTTAGTGAGAAACAAATGTCATAATCGTGTCGGCAGGCAATTGGCTTTAATATTTAGCCACCACATGCGGCGTAAATTGATAACTTTTTGAAAATGTGGGGACAGTCCCTTTAAAACCAAACCACCAGAGGGTCGGAATCACAGAGAAATTCTGGAGTATGATTTGTAATCTGTAACATCGCAGCCCCCAATGTATTTGAACTTGGTGGCGTTGAGCCTGGTTGCGTAGTCTCTCTTTGCTAAATGTATTACAGTCGACTCTGTTTTTACCTTTGGCCATACATTAAGCCATACACTAGTCCTATTGTGCAGTGCGTTTTTTTTTAAAATAATTCATATTGACGTCATCAGTCCAAATATTTAAAACTATTTTTTATCCAAATGAAGCACTGTTCGTTGAGAAACAAGTGTTCATTAATCGGTTCAGCAGCATTAAGCTTCATATTTTGCACCACAAACGACGTACATTTGACCACATTTTTTTAAGGTGGGAGGTCCCTGTAAAGGGAATATTAGCACCTGGGAAAAGTATGTAGAATGATGGAGAAGAATGCCCTGATTACGGTCCTGCATTCTTTTTGCGAAAAAAAAAAAAAAAAATGTCAGGATTGTTGTAATTTGAAGAAATAGTCGAATATGTTTGCATGACGTTCACAAACAATATTTGCGTCACCAAAGCGAGTTGTGACGTCACAAGGAGGATTCGAACGCCAAAAAATCGTCTTGAAATCAGATGCGTAAAAACGTTAAACAACTGCGTTCGTGGTTCCTGACTCGCAATATAATATTGGACGCGATTAAAATGTGTTATGCTTGACTAGAGGTCTATTCTAAGCATCTTTTATAATGTTTTAACTAGGAAATCCAACTTACAATTGACAATGATTAGTTACTTAAAACTATATTCCACACCAGAGTGAATTTGTCCAATGTGGATTATGCCCATTGAAAATGAAATTCATTTAGTTTAGCACTGGCTAGCTTCTATGCGGAGTTTATTTAAAGCTACGGTAAGTACACCATCAACAGTTGTGCCTTTTGAAGACCTTTGTCTTGTATTTATTTTCCAAATGAGAATACCAATGAAAATTCACAAAGATTATGGCCATATCATGTTTTTTTGGAAAAAACCGAACTTCCGTAAACAACAGCAAACTCTTATATTTGTTGATGTATTGTATGAACATTGACCAGCCACCCTCAAACACATTTGTCAACTCACATATCTAAATGGGTAAATTTTAATTGGAAATCGGTTCACATTTGACATAAATATTTATTTATAACATTCCACCGTATGGAATTGCCCATTGGCATTGAGTGAAATAACATTAGTTAGTACTGAATTATGCTTCTATTGCGGATAATAGCAGCTACGGTTCGAGCTACCCAATAAACAGTTAGGCCTTTCAAAGACCATAGTCTGCATTATTTTCAAATTGAAATTCCAATGAAAACTGACAAGAAAAATTGGACATTCATTTTACAAATTGTTCAAGTCAATACCTTTCGGTAGCCTGAAAATACCGGGCGACGGTTCAAAAAAGCAATGCGGTGGAAATCACAGTTGGAGTAAACTAGCTTGATGACGTATGCGATACGTCACGGGATTTTGGACGTTGAAATATGACCACATATGAACCAACGGTTTTTGCGTCAAAACTCAGAGTAACTAGGTCTTTGAAGGAAAATTTTCAGATTTTAGAGGTTTCTCAGTACACCCGACAACTGCTATCCCTCAGTTAAAAAACTAATGTAAAGGTGCTATATTTCCTTTAACCTGCGCGGGGACAGATTCTCCCCCAGAGATCTCGAGAAACCACTCGGCCGATTCGATGGGATGAACACCATTCGATTCGCTGTGACGAAATCTTTCTTTTTGGACCCCGAAATTGCTTTTTTGTTAAAAAATGAGAGGCCAGGGGGCGAAAAAGTCTAAAACTTTTGGTGTTTTTTTAAAAGTCATTGCGGCCATGTGATTCGACCGATGTGCATGCAAAAAACGTTTTTGAGCTTCCAATGTCATGGTCTTCAATATATGAAAAGGATAAATACAAAAATTAAAAATCATATGCGTACTCAGGGATGAGAATGGGGTGATTATTTATTTTAAAATGTGCTGTTCGTTAGTGTTTGGGACGATTGGATTGTCACATGTGGACCTTGTTGCTGTAATTGGTTAAATGTGATATATTGCGCATAGGCGGATTCAGGTAAACAGCGTGGGGGGCACCATGAGCGGAACGCCAAGTTGGGCCTACATTGACGGAGGATATCGCCTCCCATTATATGTACCTGAGTGCGCCCCTGCCCCAAAATATGTATAATCCAATTGTGTATGATGTATTTAGCAGTGAATTAGTTTCTGACGCTTTTATTCCACCGCAAAGTACGAAGGAAGTGTGCGCCGCACAACCGCATTCGTAACGACATCCCCCAAACATGACCCTGGAGCCGCCTTTGCTGGACCGATTTTTTTCAAAGTTTTGACAGAACACGTGTCATTCATATTTAGGAAAAGTCCGAAAGTTTCCAGACGATAGACGTAGCGGTTCAGAAACGGCGGACGAAAAACTACCGGGGGGCAGAATCTGCCCCCGCAAGGAATAGGGTAACGGAAATGTAAAAAATGAGTCTGTGTATACATAGATCGTGAAGCGGAGCAGACAGGTAAGCACTAGTATTTATCTATCTATCTATAATGCAGCCGGCTGATGATGAAAACGCTGGATTAATAGGGCGCTAACCGCCAAAGGCAGCGCGCACAGGAAGTGCCTAACCGACCTTTCTGAACTTGCATTGCATGGGTTTCGACTAGGCGACAAATTGCAACAGCTGAAACAAGGCTTCACAATTTAAAGGGAATAGTTCACCTTTAACATAGGGTTTTGAGTTGAGATAGCCAAGTTGTGGCCATGCTCGAAAATGATTGTGACGCTTCCACATTTTCCAAGAAACCTCTTAATATTTAATATCAGTCCTAAAATCGGACCGGGTACACCCGTAACCTCCAATCGCTGATTGGCTGATTTTGACTGAGCTTACGTATGATTATGAGCACAGATGGACGTAAGACTTGGGGAAAGTTGTAGTGCTGACAAAGCCATACTGTTTTCAGTACCTTATTCTTTTATTGTTTAGAATGAACTTGTCAGTAATGCTATGCTAGTGATTTTGATGTTTTAAATCTTCTATAATTTTTTTTTTTATAAACAAACGCGTTCTGTAGCGTATCGTTAAGCGTTCAGCGCTTGCCTGAACGTTTCCAGCTCGCGTACAAATGTTGATCATGTCCCCACTCACCGACCCCCCACCTCTTACTACCAGTTACTGGCCGTGCCGCTGTTTTGATTGGCCGCCCGCGAGCGCAGCCGGCCCGCTGATGTGATAAGAGCGACCGCGAGCCGGTACGCCCAGTGACGTGATTAGACCGTTGGCATGACCTTGTGACACATAATCCAACAGAACCGTCCTCCAAGCACGGACCAGTTGACGGTGGCGGACACGACACTTTCATAGTGTAATTTATAATAGTGACGAATACCTACTTAAAGACAAGTACTTGATGGTTTTTCAACGTTGTATTTTCCGGCCCTTCAACAAGTACTTGGGCAAGTAACCACCATGTATACACACGATCCCTTCACTAACATCGATGACGTGCGTCTTTCTCACCCAGCTATTTCGCCATTACTTTGAGGAAAAAAATATGAATTTATCACCCAAATAATTGACATTTAATTTGCTTTTTCCGCGTAAATATTAGGTTTCTTTGACTTACTAGTAATATGATACTTAATTTCTTGCTTCTCTTCATCATTTCTGAGCCTTTTCTCAATTTTTTCAATGTGAACTATTCCCTTTAAGGTTGTGGGAGAAGCGCACCAAAGATCTCGGGGAAAAAAGTATTCACCCCGGATTTCGAGGCGGTCACATGGTCGAAAGTAGAGTCAAGACAGCGTCCGGAAGTCGAGGGTGGTGACATGGGACTCACAGTTGCTCACAGTTGGCGGCCAGCTGACGGCGACAGCGTCAATGCGTTGTGTGCAGGACTGTATGGACAAGCCGGTCGATAAGTCGACACCATAACAACAAGCCGTCTCAATGGATGGTGCGTTGCCATGGGAACGCTGTTTCCAGCAGCAGGTACACTCCATCGCAATCCTTCACTTCATCGCACCTGGTCACTGAGGCGTAACAAGGAATGCGGAGAGGCGGAGTCAGGAAGGCGGAGAGGCGGAGTCAGGAAGGCAGAGAGGCGGAGTCAGGAAGGCGGAGAGGCGGAGTCAGGAAGGCGGAGAGGCGGAGTCAGGAAGGCGGAGAGCGGGTCAGGAAGGCGGAGAGGCAGATTCAGGAAGGCGGAGAGGCAGAGTCAGGAAGGCGGAGAGGCAGGAGTCAGGAAGGCGGAGAGGCGGGAGGTCAGGAGGCGGAAGGTCGGCGTCAGAAGGCGGAAGGCGGAGAGGCGGAGTCAGGAAGGCGGAGAGGCGGAGTCAGGAAGGCGGAGAGGCGGAGTCAGAGTGGTAGAGGACGGCTGGACAAGGTCAGACGCACGTCGAACTGCCAGCTGTTTCACATGGTTCCATGCCTCTTGTATATTGAATATGCCATCCCCCGGCGAAGGATTTCAGCATCGCGGCACTGGCAGAATAAGTGGGCATGTTTCGGACAGGGGCGTGACCCAAGCCGTAAACCAGCGTCAGAAGCCGGACCGACGGGCCACGAAGCCCCGCCGAGATGGCTGTGAAGGACGGTCGAGTGACGGTGGGACGGGCCCGGACGGCACCGAGCCACCGAGCCACCGAGCCACCGAGCCACCGAGCCACCGAGCCACCCCACCAGCCGGCTCCGTCACCGGCCGGCCAGAGGTCACACCATTGCGAAACTCGGCCGGTAGGTCACAGCATGACACGGTGTACGGCCGAGGAGGCGAGCCCGCACCAGCCCCGAGCCGAGGTAGCGGCAGATGCGGTATTGGCGCAGGCTGCAGACAGGACTGCACTTCTAAATGAGAAGCAGTACTCGTCGCTAATCGACACAACACCAAACTGGAGTTGAGTCAATACAGTAACTGTTCATGTCAACCGATGCATAATGCATCAGATGGACTCTGGTAGAAGCCAACTGCAAACTCGTAACTCAGGATTAAATCCATGCGCCCTCAATCCACCCAATGTGCCTTACCTTAGATCCACCACTGGCAGCAAATCAAAGGTGCACATGAGCGTCGCAGATAGCATCAGAAACATAAAACCACACAGGAGCATAACTCCGCACAGGAATATAACTCCGCAAAGGAACATAACTCCACATAGGAACAGAGCTCCACATAGGAATATAGCTCCGCACAGGAAGATAACCCCACACAGGAACAGAACTACACACAGGAACAGAACTCCACACAGGAATATAACTCCGCAAAGGAACATAACTCCACAATGGAACAGAACTCCACAATGGAACATAACTCCACACAGGAACAGATAATGCCTCTCATCCACACACAAATCAGATAGCAGCGAAATGACCGGAGCAGCTACTCACCACCGAGCCATCACCGCTGATATTGTATCACCTCTGATTCTGATCCCCTCTGATTCTGATCCCCTCTGATTCTGATCCCCTCTGATTCTGATCACCTTGTGGGCCGGGTGGTGGCCGCTCACACCGCTGTCTCGAGCCACTGCGGGGCGGGACTGCAGGCTCTGAGCGAGACGCCGCCACGTCAGAGGACGTCATCGCCGGCTTCTAATCCGACACCAGGGCCACCTGTCCACGCCGCGAGGAGCCGGCACCAGCCGCCGCGAGCCGCCCTCTCCATCGACCGTAACACCAGACCGATAGCTAGCTCAGGAAGTGGGGAGGATCGTCGCGACTGCGGGTCATATGCTGACCGAGTCTGATAGAGTCTGACGGAGTCTGACCGTGTCTGATAGCTGACAGACCCGGACGCACTGGCGGGTCTAGGGGGGATCTGACCATCCCCCCAAAGACGAAAGGAGGGGGCAACATGTATTTTGCCCCCCCCCCAAAGCAGTACGTGTATTAACAATGAGTCTGAAAGTTTTCACAAAAACATAAAAGGGATAGTGCAACCTCCGGAGGATTTCTAAAAAGCAGCCTAAATGAATGCTGGGAATTAACAATCATGCGTGCTCTTGCTTAAGCTTATCCTAAGGCAATGTATCGGCAAAACATTTTCTATTTTTGGCCGATTCCAAAACGTTGGCCCCAATTGTGCTCAGCAATGGGGCTTTTTTCAGCAATTCTTTGAATGTCCTAGCCATTCAAGATGGCTAAGCCCCTATCCTGTTTTAGCGCAGCTGTTACGTATCCCAGTAGCACGCCCAAAGTCGAGCCACGTCCGAATTCGCCGAGACTTGACCATAAAACGTCCATGTGTTATAGCCATAGGGTAACGTCATTTAACCTTTACGACCCAAAGTCGAGCCGGAGCCATTCTTGCTGTTTTGACAATTAAAAAGCTGAGATTGTTGACAACCTAATAAACTACATAGGCATTTCAAATTTAAAGTTCACTGAAGGAATGGCGACGTTGAGTTTGCAAAATTATAAAGAAAACTATAGTCCGCAAAGACGTGATTCAAAAAAGAGGAGGCAACTGCAATTTTACGAATGATTGCTAATCATTAGAGGTGCAAATGTATTTGTTTATCTAATGAGGGGAGTTTCGGGAACCAGACTTTGCAGGTACCGATATACACCAAAAACTCGACATTAGCCTACGAAGTGGCACTCTCCCTTTTTTAATTTAAATTTGTCGCATTTCCTAAAGACAAACTTCAATTACTTTTAATCATAGGGTTTTGAACTACCCCCCCCCCCCCCCCTCCCTAACACGGGTCACGCAGGCTCTTGCCCTACACGGGCGAGGGTTTACCCTCGCCCGGGTAGGGCGGGGGGAGGGGGTTGGATGCCACCCCGGTTTTCCCAAATAACTCATGTAGTTTGTAACCGATCGCGACGAAACTTTCAGTACCCTATTTTTGAACAATTTGACACATACTCTGAAAAATTCAAACTTCCAACTTGCATGACCCGTGACCTATGACCTGTTTCTCAAAGTCATGTCAGGCGAAACTGGCGTCCAGTAGTATCGATCCTTGTTACACGTTTAGTTTCCGAGTGTTTGACGTTCAGGAGCAAATGCAAAGGTGTTTCCAGGTAACAGGTGTGTCTTCTAACTACTGAGATTGTGACCTCGACGGACATTTTTTTTAGGTTAACCGAGGTCACTGACCTCCGATGATTTTTGTTTGCTTCTGGTCGCTTTCAGAACAGTTTTTGACGCTAATATCAAATCTTATTACATCAAATCTTACTTATTATATCAAATCTTATTAGCATAATAAGATGTTCCTTTACCATTTGGGCTCGATCAGAATTCAATTTTCAAACATTTACGATTTGTGACATTTTGGTCTTTGGCATGACCTCTCAGAGGTGATAAGGTAATGCCGTATTGACCCAAGACCTTAAAATCAGATGTCATTGGCTTCTTCTCGTCACAAGCAGCACGCTCGTTTTTTAATCGAAGCTCAATTAGGGGCAAAGCACCAAGGGGGGCGTTGTGTTTTTATTCGAATTTGTTTTTCATATGTTTTTATTTGAAGGCGTAGAATGATGAAAAGTGATGGAAAGTTGCCTGTCTGTGAGACGAAGATGTACCGCATAGAGTTTCTGGGATAGCTATTGTTTTTAAGAAACGATGCTAAGTTTTAGCCATCTCCAGTAGAACCTGCCATTACTTTCGCAGTGACCTGTACATAGTGGATGTTAACTGGGACTTAAAATTTGTGACGGAAAGACTCACTTTAAATAATGGCATAGCTGTTTTTACTGCCGCACAGAAGATGTCGCATCAGAGTCATTTTTGGTAATGTTTTTTTGTATTTGAATTTTCACCTATTCCTTAAGTTCGTCGAAGGGGGGGTCATAGACTTACTTAGAGAGAAAGAGAAGCGTGGCTTGTTAGCGTCACTAGATGTCTGTAGTCTATTCACAATGTTCCTGTGAAGCGGACAATTGACACTCAATACTCATAGATTACGCCCACCATGATAATGTCATCGCCGCACATGTAATCCCTGAGCTCACCATGCTTGACATGTTAAGATTGTGTACGACCAAAGCACCTTTCCGAGCTCCCGACGGTAGCCTATTATATCAAATATATAAAAGAGGCTCGTAGATTAAATGGATATATAGAATACAAATAGATAATAGATCAATAGAATAGATAAAAGAGGCTCATAGCTCATAGATATCGCAATGGGGTCGCCTCTGGGTGTGTTGTTTGCTCAGGTGTTCATGGCCCATGTTGAGCAAACAGTGCTTGACAGCGGTGTAAAAGCCAGCTCTCTACTGCCGCTATGTAGATGACATAATCACAGACGTCAACGGTCATGAGCACTTGTCACTGCCTCAAATCCCATTTAGAGCGAATCAAATCAGGTCCAGAGTTACAACATAACTGAGCGCAAGATTATAAAATTAATTTCTGGACGCATCACTGGGATGGTAGCTCGGATCTTTTCCAATCTAAGTGTTCTGTAAGTCTTAATGTGGGCGAGGATGGATTGACATTGTTTAGCAATTAATATTATGGATGGAAAAATGATCGTAACCATTCAAATATTGTTATTTTAATAAAAAAAAAGTCCAGAAATATAAGCAAACAAGCTTTTGGCATTACGCCATTATCAAGTTTTTGGCATTACGCCATTATCAAGTTTGGCATTACGCCATTATCAAAACTTGATAATGGCGTAATGCCAAAAGCTTGTTTGCTTATATTTCTGGAATTTTTATTAAAATATAAGTATTTGACATGGTTACAATCACTTTTCCATCCATAATATTAGTTCTGTAAGTCTACAGATATGGGCAGGTACTTAAACGGGTCTAGCGACTGCCCAGTGCCCAGACAGATGCAAAGACAGTGTTGTTAACGCATATGTCAATAGGGCGATACAACACTGTTCTTCATGGGCTCTCTTACACTCAGAACTGCGAAGGGTAAAGCAAATGTTGGTAAACAACAACTACCCCAGACGCCTTGCAGACAAATCATGTTTTCAATTTATCCCTAAGGGGGAGGTGTAACGGGCGGATATCTACGAAGAACGAACACTTGAGACCGATTTGGACGGTGTCTTCACCATTTCATCTGGCGTGGTCCAAAACGGTGCCGTTTGAAATTGCACCCACTTTGGTCAAATCTAAGATGACCAAATTGAGCCAAAACCACCAAATATCGTTGGAGAAGACGTCATGCTCCAAACCTATGGGACTGATTTGGGCGGTATTTTCACCAATCGATTCAGCGTGTTCCAAATAATTGTGATTAGAAATTGTATCCGCTTTGGTCCCATCTAAGTCTACCTAATTAGACCAAAACCACCAAAAATCGTTCCAGACGACGTCATGCTCAGAACCTATTAGACCGATTTGGACGGGATCTTTAACAATCGATCCGGCGTGGTCCAAACGGTGCCTCATGAAGTTTTATCCAATTTGATTCAATCTAAGTGGACTGAATTGGGTCAAAACCACCAAAAATCGTTGCAGACGTAATGCTCTGAACAAATGGGACGATTTGGACGGGTTCTTCACCATTCGATCCGGCTTGCTCCAAAGCGGGACCGTAAAGAGTTTTATCGACTTTGGTTCAATCTAAGTGGACCAAATTAGACCAAAAAGATGGTTTTGTCGGTTTTGGTCCACTTTGGTCCAATTATAATTTAGATTGGACCAAAGTAAATAAGACTCAATAGTCAACACAGTGCCAATTTGAACCGAGCCGGATAGAATGGTGAAGACCCCGCCCAGATCGGTCCCAAATGTTGAGTATGACGTCTTCTGCAGCAATTTTTTCGGTTTTCTTCCAATTTAGTATTCGATCCTTAGATAGAATCGAATAGGATAAAATTCATAACGGCACCCTTTTGGGGCCACGCCAGATCGAATAGTGAAGACCCTGCCCAAATCGGTCCAGTAGGTTCGGAGCATGACGTCATCTGCAACTATTAGTAGTGGTTGGGGTCCAATTTGGTCCACTTATATTAGACCAAAGTGAATACAATTTAAAACGGTACCGTTTTAGACCACACCGGATCGAATGGTGAAGAGCCCACCCAGATTGATCCTAAAGATTCGCACTCGCAGGTATCCACCCATTACCCCTCACCATGGGGTAATTCGAAGACAATTCAAGGTCACGCAACAAAGCACAGAAACACAATCACCACTTCATTGCGAATTCAGTTATGTTAGTCATATTGCAATTTGGTTAGGTAAAATGCGTTACTTTGGCCACTAAAAATACCTTTGCAGCGAGACCATGCAAAAATACCCGAGATTATAACTCGAGAACTTGTGGTCAGACTCAGATCGACCTAATATCACAACAACTGAATTCAAGACCCAAGATAACTATATAGATCAACTTTGAGCAAAAGCTGAGAAATGAGGGTGTAATTTGGCAAACAAAAATTGTAGAAATATCGTGGAATGCCCCAGGGTTAGAAAGTAGCTAAAGGAAGGGAGCATACCATTCGCACCAATGAGCCTACCTGGCCTCTGGTACGACATAGCACAGCTCAAAATCACTACGGCGAGACCTCTCCGCTCTCCGCTCTCCGCTCTCCGCTCTCCGCTCTCCGCTCTCCGCTCTCCGCTCTCCGCTCTCCGCTCTCCGCTTCTCCCGCTCTCCGCTCTCCGCTCTCCGCTCTCCGCTCTCCGCTCTCACGCTCTCCGGGCTCTCCGCTCTCGCTCTCGCTCTCCGCTCTCCAGCTCTCCGCTCTCCGCTCTCCGCTCTCCGCTCTCGCTCTCCGCTCTCCGCTCTCCGCCTCTCTCTCTCTCTCTCTGCTCTCTCTTCTCTCTCTCTCTCTCTTCTCTTCTCTCTCTCTCATCTCTCTTCTCTCTCTCTCTCTCTCTCTCTTTCTTCCTCTCTCTCTCTCTCCGGCCTGCCTCAAGACCAGCCCGGCGCACAGGCAGCCCCGTCACAGGCCGCGCCGCCGCCAGATAATGTCCAAAAGGTACCGGGCAGGCGGTGGCGCCGCTAACGGGGGGGGGGGGTGGCCGCCCACACAGAGCTATCGCCGCCGACACCGCCGCACGGCGGCCAGAACTGGACAGTGGACAGACAGTCAGCTGAGACTGCCGTCCACTAGAGCACAGTGACACCGCACGACACACGAGGGCAGCGGTCCACCTGACGGCCAGCTTACTCACCTGATGGGCAGCAGGCGGCGCGCTGACCTGGGACAACACGGCGGCAGCTCTGCGGCCAGCTATCGAGCAGATCAACAGGGTGATCTGGCCCGCCGCTGCCCTGCCTTCCTGCCAGCCGCCCGACCGACCCACCCGCCGGCCACGGAGCAGGACAGTCACCTGCGGCCGACTCGAGAGGCGCAGTTGGTGGTCAGCAGGCGCACTGGCTGACGCCTAGCCCGATCCGACCCGACCTGACCCGACCCGACGGCTAGAGTCGGCGCACCGCCAGCCACCACGACACTCCGGACTCGACTGCTGGAGCTGAAGCCGACGATCGATGTCGGGGCGGCAGAGGCGCGCGCCGCGCCGCCGGTACGATCCAGCGAGCAGGCAGCACCCTGGAGCGAGCGGGCCAGACGCCGGTACGTAATCAGCGAGAGGCAGCACCCTTGGAGCGAGCGGGAGCCGCGGTACGATCCAGCGAGCAGGCGACCCGGAGGCGAGCGGGCAGCGCCGGTACGAAATCCAGCGAGCAGGCTTAGCACCTGCGAGGCGAGCGGGCAGCGCCGGTACGATCCAGCGAGAGGCAGCAGCCCCGGAGCGGGCGGACAGCGCCGGTACGATCCAGCGAGCAGGCAGCACCCCGGAGCGGGCGGACAGCGCCGGTACGATCCAGCGAGCAGGCAGCACCCTGGAGCGAGCGGACAGCGCCGGTACGATCCAACGAGCAGGCAGCACCCTGGAGCGAGCGGGCAGCGCCGCAGGCCTGGAGCGAGCGGGCAGCACCGGCAGGCCCGGAGCGAGCGGGCAGGCCCGGAGCGAGCGGGCAGCACCGCAGGCCTGGAGCGAGTGAGCGAGGCAGCGCCGAGCAGCTGTTGGTCTGCACGGAGCAGAGATGAAAGAAGAGAGAAGAAGTCCGCCCCTGTAACTCAGTCGGGAAAGCGCTGGGCGTTTGACCTCAACTGGTGTAGCAGGCCGTGTTCGAGCCGCTTCGGCACTCGCTCTTCGCCTCTGACTAGCCTAGCCTGCGGCCGGTAGTAGCGGTCGCACTCAAGGTCAGGTGACGTCAGAGGGTGGGGCGGACCGTGTCCAGGTATGTCGGACACGTAAAACTTTCGCCTCTAAATTCTGCAGGCGGCCAGGAATTGCCGGATCGGACAGAGGGGGGTCAGGGCCTGCGCAACAAGCTCTGTTTGGCGCGGGTCCTGACTTCAGAAATTCGTCCATTCAGAAGGTTCAGTCTCGATTTATAAAAAAGGAAGACATAGGACTGCGAAATAGAACATAGGACTGCGTACCTTCACCCAACACTTAATCGCTGATAAGGAAATTCGGAACTCTGTAATATCCTTTAGTCAGTCTGACACCAGGGATGGAACTTTATATCTCTCGGGGAGGGCCCGAGCCTGAGTGCATCGAACTGCTCCCCCGCGCCCCCTCCCGCAATTTGGCATTTGAATCACCGAAGATGGTGTCTAACATTAGGCCTATGGGTTGCAGGTAAGAACTGGAGTTAAATCTATCAAATTAACCTGAGCATAGAACTCCCCTGGATCTGTCAGACGGTCCGTTGCTGGTTCCTTGCTATTGTATAGAGTAACATCTCTGGTCTGAGCAACTTTATCGACAGGGATAACTCTGAGAAAGATATGGTCGTATTTCGTATTGTGCACTGTGGCCTGTGTGACGATTAGATGAACCTTGTTTACTTTCCAGAGCATTGTGATGAATCCGGGTTGCGACGAGTTATTTTTCGATGGGATTGCCAGTCACGATGAAAGAATGACGGCGGCATTACACCGTACGCACATCAGAGATGCTCAATGACTCACTCGTAGTCTCATTGACCATGTGTATGAGCCCCAATTATGGCCAGCCACAAGTCCCTATTACTGGCCGATGAGGAAAACACTCACTATCCCGAACACATCCCACGAAAGGAATGATTACATTGGGGAGTAGAGGGCGTAAGACACGAACTTCGATTCATTGTGATGGCAAGCGCTCAACATCATGAAGTAATATTCATTATATCCTGATACCCTCGCAATGATCACCGGAGCGCGTGTTTCCCGGAAGGTTTGATTTTCCAGGTAAGCAGAGCACTCCGGGCCGTCTCACCACCTATAACATGCGGTGAGAATTGAAGATAATTGCGTTGCCGCTCCTCCTGAGTCCATTTTTGGACCTCTTGTCGCGCAATCCACACTTACCTAATATATTACTACCTTAGATATGATCGTACGCACTGGTAACATTGTCCAATATCAGATGCAGTACATTTCAGTTCGCGCATCTTGATTCGCTAGTGATATTAAGAAAACCCAAAGAACGTCATCAGAAGATCGAGGAATTGTTAGACGAATCATGGGGTCGAGTGTTAGGGTTATACTTCGCGTGAGGGAACAGGAGGCCTACACCCCCTCCCAGATCATTCTCAACTCTCTGCATTATAACATTAGGCCTATGGCATTGCATGGTAAGAATGGAATTACAATCTATTAAGTTAGCATTGGGGCCCTCTCAATAATTTTCAGAAAATGGCACCCCTGTAAACAATTAAAAGGAGACAATGAAATCATCAGAGGTAAATTTATGCACCCAACAGCCATGAGAAGGGAATCATTTCCAAAGTTAGTGTTGCCAAAGGAATATAATCTAAGTCTATATATATTTGTATCAATTTGTCATGTAGAACATCTGATCGAGAGATGCCTCCATGGTACTCAATATTGCATATAGACACAACAAACATAATGTTAGAGAGAAGTGAGTTCTAGCTCCCTATCAAGCCATAGGACCTCCTATTAACGACTACTCATTTTGCGTAGAGCGATCACCTATTTGTACAGACTATCAAGCCAATTAACTAGCTTGTGCGAGACCGTTAGTTTTAGGTTATAACAATACATGATGAATAGAATGCTCAACCACTTGATACACATCCTCCCGATGGACCTCGATCCATTATGGGTTGTGCACATACTCCCTTACCTCGATGTCACCCACATCCCAGCCATTACCTCGTCGCGTAGAGCCACTCCCTAACCAGTCTACCCACTACAAGAACCTCCCCACTCATCACAATTAACATAAGCTTAATTAAGTCAACCGTATATGGACTTTATCATAATCTATGTGGAAATAGGTAAGAGCAGATCAATGAACACTCAGCTATATGTCTGAAGGGTTAGCGAAGTAATTGCAGCTAACTTCATTAATAGATTTGTAGAGAAGTATAAAATAAAGACGACTACGTTTTTTATTGTATTATGAGTAAAACGAGATCCATTGTACAATGAAATGATTATAAAACCGACCTGGTTAGTGTTCTCTCATTATAATATAATTTTCTGCATGCTTGCTGTGAAGCACGGCAGATACGGTGATATACTATGGCTTTGCATAACGATGGTTATCTATATTATCGAGGTGTCCCTCAGATGTGTGCATCCTATTGAGGTTGAAAACACAAACTCTTTGTGATCAAACACCCCCTCATGGACTCCTCTTTACCACGTCCTTTCCCTCCCGTTTTACTAGCATATACATCACATTGCACTCCTCGTGAAATTAAATGTAATGGATTAACCTAACCCTAACAGATATCTGTAATCATGTGAATAGTGTGTGAACACGAGAATGTATACAAATGTTATATAATTGGTATTATAGCTTTTTATTTGCACACAACAAATCTGGTGAGGCGTGTCCCTAGTTCACATGATTTGGGTCGCCACAATGAATAGAGACAACAAATCAATACTATCTTTTAGTCTCAACAATTGTGTAACCAGTTCCTAATTTCACAGCAATATCAGATATGAGTTCACAGTGTGATATCAGATAAAGCCGCTCGTAAAGTACCAGTACTTCAATGACAAATTTGTATGGTAGGATGACCGCCACCGGGCTTAACAACCGAATCATGGACACTGGTATTATTGTCATATACATCTGTCATGGATCAGTTACAATACAAAAATAGCTTTATATACTCAATCATGAATACTCATCTGCTGACCCAATGTTTGTTTACTACCAAAATAGTAAACAAACATGGCAATAGTAGGATGGTGTGGTAGTAGGTCTTTTTTTAGAACACACATTGTATTTGGACGATATACACAAAGGCATGATGAGAGTGAGCAGCGTGAGATACACAATGAAACAACAACTCAAGAGTCTCCAAGACTCTCAAGACTCAAGAGTCTAGAGTCTTCTCAAGAGTAGGCTTTTATGATATTGTGAGGTTAATTTAAGCATGCATCGGATGTGACAAGCAATGTACAATTCATGATACATTTTTGCAAACATCTAAAATGCATGGTAGCTACAGTTTAAAATCCTTAGACTCTGGTAGTATGAGCTTAGAGTAATTCACCTCCAAAATTATCCCCTCACCACCACAATTCAGAGTGTGAGGCTGGAGGTCCTCTGTATAGACCTACCCCCACCCCACCCCACATGAGCGTCTTGGGGTAGCACAATCTGAATCAGGGCAACAAATCCTCATATGATTACCATTTACCAACAAGGGAAAAGGAGTTATTTTCCAAGGAGGCCAAAGGACTCAGAGGAGGCAGCATACTCAACCCCTTGTGAAGCCGGAGGCCGCATATCGAACCAACCTCCATAAAGGTTAGGTCAGGTTCAGTTATGACATTATGATTGCGCTGCTCTGAGACGATTGTCCCCCCACCCCCAATGAAATAATTGGGTTGTTCTGAGTGGGTTCCCATGATGGGCTTTGAGCGGTGATGGGCTCCGTGCATAGCAGTGTTCGGTCTCTGATGTGCCCCCTCCATGCTGGACCCACCCACAAAAAAACGACCACCGATTCACACCACTGGAAAGTAAGCAAAACTCAACAGCAGTGCATACCCATTTACGTACCTATTCCGATTTCATCACCAGGAACCAGCCAGGACACGTTAGCAGACAGATTTGCCCAGGCACACTCGTTAAAGCATCGCACGACGGTCGCACATTCACATCACAGTCTAGGGCCTTGCATCACGGTCGCACTCGCCACACGCCACACGCCCACTGCTCGTGAGAAAGTAGTGCCCGTGAGAATCCGAGAGAATAATGGTCACAGGCCTCTGACCGTGACGACTATACTCATAGTACACTGGCGTGATCTGCTGCTATGATCTGCTAAGATCTACTATTTACGCTGTTTACTACAAAATCAAAAATGTCTTAAGCGCGCCATTCTTGTATAAACATTGGTTCCTGCCATCTACTGACAAAACTTAGCACTTACCTCACATCATTTCGCCATTAGATGTCATCAAAATAGGGGAGAGTGCAGGTAAACTGCGCCCCCTTCAGGGGTGGAACTTTATATCTCTTGGGGAGGGCCCGAGCCCTCCGAATGATGTCAAATTTTAGCATTAGGCCTATGGCGTTGCATGGTAAGAACTGAGTTAAAATCTGTCAAATTAACATTAGAACCCCTCCCTCCGAGCGATTTCATAAAGTTCCGCTTGTGGCCCCCTTGCAAGGGAGGCGCCAAAGGGGGGGGACGCGTCTCTCCAACATTTGCGAATTTTAACATTACGCCTATGGACGTTACATGGAAAGAATCAGGGACAAATGAAGAAGGAACTCATTTGAAGTTGGGGGATGGGCAAAATGTCTCGAAAACAGAGGGGCGTCGATGCCTCACAGACCATTCCGACTAGTCGGAGTACTTTTTGGGACGTCCCAATGTGCCACCCTTAACGAGGTGCCATCCTATACCCAGGTGCCGCCACTGACCGGACGTCACCCAAGTCAGGTGCCGTCCCTCAAAAGATGCTGCCTCTTTAGCCAGGTGTCGCCTCTTCAGCCAGGTGCCGCCCCCTCATGAATTGATGCTGCCCTTCAGGGGCGGATCCAGGGGGCCAATCTGGCCATGCCCCCCCCCCCCAAGCGAAAAAGGGTGGGACCAACATATCTTCTGCCCCCCCTCCCCCAAGGATATCAATGAATACCCACATTGTTCAATACGGACTTATTTTGTACTTTTTGGTGTTAACATGGTGAGTCTGGTACTCGAGGAAAGATAACAATGTATCGTTAAAATAGTTCAGACGGAGTGAGTGAGGCCGCGAAGCGGCCTCACTAACGTAGTCTTACAGATGGGCCAAAATCCGAACTCTACGTCGTGCTCTTGCTGCTCGCTTGTCTTGCTTTGCGTTGGCGTTTCGAGGATTAATACCGTTTCACTAGCACTGATTAATGAAAAGTATACACTGAATAATTTTGACCCCGTAAAATGAACACATGTAAGAGGCTTACGTGAAATAATATTTAGAACACAATCTGAAGAAACTCTCAACCATCCATAGATAAAAAAAATTGAATATCGTTGCAGGAATAAGCACGTGCTTTTGACTTCGAATTCACCTCGCAGGGCTGAGATATCAGAAATAAAAATAACTAAAGTGCCACAGATAAGTGCTAGGTAAGTGATTGCTTTGACTATGTGACATTCAAACAACAATGCTTACAGATTGCCGGACACAAATGAAATAACTCGCTCCGTCTGCTTCATGCCATGCATGCCTTACTAGTTTTGAAGCAGTCAAAATCCAGCTATTCACAATACAAAACTGAAAAAATCGCGTCGCTTCGCGGCATCACACAAGTTTCGCAATTGCTTACACAAATAAGGAAAATGTGGAAATTTATTTAACCCGCGCCGGGCCGTTGCTCGGTGCCACCTTCCTCGGGCCGGGGGCGAGGGGCGTTTCGCGCCCCCTCTAACTTGGCTTCCTATGGGACCTCAAACATAAACCAAAAACACCAGTCGAGAGCTCGTCAAAGCAATTCGAAACGTATTTCAGTGAAAATTTTATCATGTCGATATTAGTCACCAGAGGCTCATTCAAAGGTCAAATTTGCCAGATTTAGGACTTAGCTCCAGATACCCCCAATTATCTCGGAAACTATGATAGCTAGGAACAAACAAGTACTGACACATTAGGGAGCTATTAAAATTTGCAATCGCACCCAGGCCCTCAAATTTCATCTCAGGTCAATAGTTTGGGCTCCAGAGGTCATCGAAAGTCAAAAAGCCAAAAATATTTTCACGAATAACTGTTAACGTAAGTAAGATAGGAAAATGATTGTGACACCATCGCGTTTGTCTCGTTAAGGCGCTTCGAATCATGTATATGGTTACCAGGCTAGGGTCNTAGGAGCAAACAAGTGAAGACGCAATAGATAGCTATTTAAATTTGCAATCGCACCCAGGCCCTCAAATTTAATCTCAGGTCAATAGTTTGGGCTCCAGAGGTCATCGAAAGTAAAAAGGGGTATTTTTTGTCAAAAATGTTTTCACGAATAACTGTTTACGTAAGTGAGATAGGGAAAAGATTGTGACGCTATCGTGTTTGTCTCGTCAAGGCGCTTCGAATAATGTATATGGTTATCAGGTTAGGCCAACCTAAACATTTTACCTCAGGTCAAGGTCAAGTGGTGACCCTATAAGGTCATGTTGTACATTGGGAGACGCGTCTTGACGAGATAAACACACTGGTGCTGTTTCAATTCTCTATCTCAATTGTATCGAGAGTTATTGACAAAAAGGTGTTGGTGACCTCGGATGACCTCGGCTGACCCTGTAGCGGATACAGAACAAAGACTGCACCTCGGTCTTCAAGAATGCGCCTATAATAACATGCATAAAGAAGGAATTGGGGTGATATCACTTGTGTATTACCTAGGAATGGAAAGGATTTGAATATTTCCCCATTGACTTATAATGGAAGTTCAGGAAAATGACCTGACCTTAGGTCACCGATATGACAAAATCTGAGATATACAAACTATAGGTAGTGATGCCCTCATGAAATCCTGTAAGTACGAAACCGATCAAGAAAAAAAACTCTGGCTTTGGTAGGGCCGCAAACGTTTTTGGAGACGGGGTCACATGACCATGCCTGGTGTCCTGACCTGACATGACCTGAAGTCATAAAAAAGGGGAAGGTTGGGCAAAAGATGAATGAACAGGTATTGCAAATTTGGCAGCGCTACGCGCCGCCGTTTTCCCGATATCCCGGAAAAACCTGAGGGGGCCCGTCTAAACGCCCCCCCCCCCGGCCCGGCGCGGATTAAGTGTCTGGCAGAGGCAGGAGGCTCTCCTTGACGGTATTCCTGGCCCAAGGGCCCACTCTCTTCAAAAGTATTAGTTTTAAACAGGCGCTATATGTTCAGCTATGTTTCATCATACCTTGCCGAGTTCCGAAAAATGTGATGCAAACCCAAGGACGCGGATATTGGCACCCGTAAGCTGCTCCAGCGGTGCCCAACTTGCTGGACCGAAGAGCTAACAGTGGGGCCCAGACCACGACCATCTCCCCAAGTCATCTCCCACTCCTACCAGGCTCCTCCAGATCCATAGGGACCATGTATGTGCGGAAAAATCTGTCAACCTCAGTCCTGCTGGTTTTAAACTAGTGGTGTCAATCGTTATCCAAAATTTGGGTTACCTGAAAAAATGTAGGACCGATTTGGTAATCGGTCGGTCAGGCTTATACATTTTTGGACACTTTTTGGTCAGCTTGATCTTAAACAATTCACTTTGTTATGTCACATTTTTACCGCATTCTTATTTCTATCCAAACCAATTTGATACACAATTTGCTCGAAAATTAAATTAATTAATTTAATATTGTGGTCTTGCTTGCGGCATCCACTTATTTAGCGTTTGCAAATGTATTTAGTTCCTTTTTCACAATTAAATGTTTTTTCAAAACTGTACATGTGCGTTTTATGAATTATGGATGTAACAAAGCTATTTTTGCCAGTCGGTATAAATAAGTATACTATTTGAAAATCGGTCAGATCTTGGACATTTTTTAGCCTCAACAAAAATCGGTCAATATTTGGACAACCAAAATACCTGCTGTTTGGTATTGGATTGGTTTTGGTCATGAAATTTCGGGAAAATGACATTACTATTTTAAACCATTTGCACTACTACCAGTTGTTTGGTACAGTTTGGTACATATGTACATTGTATAGGTACAGTTATTATTATGATATGTACTATTGATTGCTGACTGCCACCGGTCATCGTGACTTGCTATTTAAGGCAAATGTATATGAAAAACAACTACCTTTATTTCAATATTTTTCATCATACCCAGCTGTGCAAAAAAGGGGGACCTGGAGCTTGGCTCCAATTACGGTCTGGTTTCAATATAAAAGGCAGTTTCCACTACCTTTAATTCAAAATTATACGCCGCTTCGCGGCGTCATATCGGTGCCCATCGTCATAACGAAGCTATCGTCATCGCGTTCGCTTCGTTGTAACGCTGAGTTCAATGAAAACATTTTAACCTCTTATCCTCTACAAGGCCCACCACCTATATTTACTATAACATGGAAATCCAAATTAAAAATGCTGCAAATACTTAAATACACGCATACAAAATAGAAGTAAATTTTTTCGTCATTTCAGACGACCCCCCACTCAATAATAATGAGTGACGCCCCTGCAGGTTGGTATGAGATAAACGTTATTATTCTTTGTATGCTTATATGCTACGGAATATCACGTTTGTGCTGTGTTTTTCCGAGACAACAACACATAAATAGATTCGATTTTTTTTCCAAGCTGTTGATGACCTTAGGTCAGGTCAAGGGCATACGAGGTATAATTGCAGATTACGGTGATTAGGTCTTGGGACACATGTTCATGGACATGTATTTTTTTGTCTTCTAGAAAACGAAAAATTACCTTAGAACATTGCTTCTTCCATACAAACAAAAGTAAAACGCAAGAATGGAAATGCATTTTTGTATGCATGGTAATGCTGAGGAAGGTGGTCAAGTTTTGTCTTTGTAAAGTCGTTATTCATAAAGCAGTAACTTTTGACGATACTATTTCGAAATCCGGTACACATATTTACGAAACACGCTTCGATCACATAGATTTTTCGTTTGTGGAGCAATTCTGATTTTTAATATTACTAGAGGGCCTGCATTGCGCGATGCGCAATAAACACCGACGCCGCCCCCCTACGCCGCCCGCAAACGCCGCCCGCAAACACCGCCCGCAAACGCCGCCCGCAAACGCTGTCCGCAAACGCCGCCCGCCAACGCCGCCCACAAACGCCGCCCGCAAACGCCGCCCGCAAACGCCGCCCACAAACGCCCTGCCACAAACCGCCGCCCGCAAACGCCGCGGTGATAACATCGTCTGCGCGTCATATTCAGGCAGTGACGTCAAGGGATCATTTAGTGGCAAAGCGGGCATATTTCATCTCTCTGCTTGGTCACACCGTCAAAGACGCGTGGACGCCGGCGTGATCTAATTTAACGTCACCGTCGTCAGGCGCGGGCCGTGCCGCTCATGCCTGCCGCTCAATGCCTCAATGCCTGCCGCTCAATGCCTCAATGCCTCAATGCTGCGTCGCATATTAATTATTCGAAAGGACGTTATTGCCTTGTGATGCTTGCCGCGATGCTGTCTGTTGCTTCTGATGAAAAAAATTGTTAATTTCCAGAAGCACTGACTTGTAAGCAATATCCGGGATAAGGAAGTTTCCCACTGTATACAGCTGCCAATGGCATCAGCAGAATTATATTTATCTACACTTGAGAGGGCCTGCATTGCGCGATGCGCAATAAACACCGACGCCGCCCGCCAACGCCTCCCGCAAACGCCACCCGCAAACGCCACCCACAAACACCGCCCGCAAACGCCGCCCACCAACGACGCCCGCAAACGCTGCCCGCAAACGCCGCCCGCCAACGCCGCCCACAAACGCCGCCCGCAAACGCCGCCCGCAAACGCCGCCCAAAACGTCCGCCGCCAACGCCGCCGCTAAACGCCGCCGCAAAACGCGCCCGCAAACGCCGCCCGCAAAACGCCGCCCACAAACGCCTCCCGCCAACGCCGCCCATAAACGCCGCCGCAAACGCTCGCTGCAAACGCGCCCGCAAACGCCGCCCGCCAAACGGCAGCCCGCAAACACGCCCTCAAAACGCCGCCCGCAACCGCCGGCCCGCAAACGCCGCCCGCAAACGCCCGCCAAACAAACGCCGTCCCACAAACGCTTGCCCACAAACGCCGCCTGCAATCGCCTATCCGCCAAAGCCAAATACCACAAACGTATAACGACGACACGTATACAAAGACCATTCTTATATGAATCATGATTTTTTATCGTGTATATTGATGGATGGCAAATCAGCGTGTAATGTAAATAAATGTGGCAAATATCACTACCACTTCTGTTACATGAAATGTAACCCAAAAGGCATAAATGGTAACCACAACATTACGTTTGGGTTGTCCGGCTAAGTACTTTTTAACTGTTCAATTATACATCCTGCTATTCCAATGTGTTCATGTTGTGTGCAGGACAGCGTTAGTGCTATCGATGGGCTGGACGTTGTAGGCGAAGGGTCTGGGCTCTGGTCATTGTCGATCCGTTTTTTTTCACTTCGACGTCGGTTGCATAAGGAAAACGGGTGACAAAGTCGCCCAGCCTCCATGAAAAAATTGTATTACCAAAAGATCTCCCAGAACGTACAGTGCGACGTCATTTTCCCGTCATCGCTTGTTAATTACGAATTACTTGAAGCTGTGTTGTTGGTTCTTGACCAATATTTGGCGATTGGCATTTCAATCGGCGAAAATTGTTTGCCAATGTTATTCGTTAGCAGTTCATTTTTGTTTGTCTTGGTCATTAAGTTACCTATTGGCAAAAGCGAAATGTTTTGGGTGGTATTGAGTCAGCAAGAAACGGCGCTATACGTCTGTGTAAATTTGCCGGTCAAATTCTTCTCGTTTTGGGCAAGGCGGATTCCAGGGGGCCAAAGGGGGGCCATGCCCCCCCCCAAAAGTCCTGAAAGACTATGTTTTGACCCCCCTCCCCCAACGGTTCGGACATACACTGTAAAAATTGGTTTCCAACAGTTCAAAATTACAGCCATTACAGAAAAAAAAAAATCGGAAAAATTTCGACGCCGCTTCGCGGCATGACACAAAAATACGCAATTGTTTAATGATGGGAAAGGGGGGAAATGGGAAAATGAATTAATTAAGTGTCTGGCAGTCTCCCCTTTGGCGCACATTAGTTCTTCTCGCTTAGACTTTGGTTTTCAATATTTTTGAAAATGTCGTTTTTAAGTGATTTTTCATTTTAGTTTTAGTTTTTTAGGAGTAAGAAACACAAATTTTCGGGAAATCCGATTTGACGTTGCCTTATAAATTTTACTTTCGATCTTTGTCGCTTTCTGTTTAGGAATTTTGCTGCAAAACTCTAATTTTTCTCATTTACATAATATTTACCTCTTTCCACCAACTATTAATCGTCACTAAAACGTCATATTCTCCCATCATGACTGAACCAATTTCAGTGAAATTTTGCCAGCATATGTATAATTGTTGTCAACTCAGGTACATAAATTTCAGCAAATGCTTCCGCATTGAGTAAAAAGTGATTCAGAAAACATTCAGGCAGGCATGTTAGCGCCCCCCCCCCGCCACCACCACCACGTAAGGCGAGGGCATTTTTTTCATGCTGGCTACATCTTAAGCTAGCTAGCTTGCGAGTCCGAAAAAGGCGACGCAAACGATATGACTGCGAACAATTTGGCCCCTAAAATACCTACTAAACAAATTCCGTATTATAACATGGAATTCCACAATAAAAGTGCTGCAAAGGCTTTTATACACGCAAACAAAACGGACTATACATTTTTTGTTCATTTCAGCGGTGCATCCGGACCCCTTAAGATTATCGTTGGACGCCCCTGCGGATTAGTATGAAATAAACGTGACTATTATTTACGTGTGTATATGCTACGGAAAGTGGTGTTCTGTGTGTTTAAATGTGTTTTTTTTTAATCGATTTTTTGACGTTTTTTCCCCATTTTTTTATATTTTTCACTTAAAAAAAAACTTTTTTATATCTGGAATGCCAAATAAGGCGAGAAGCCTAAATCTGAGGAGAAAAAATGGGGGTACCTTTTTGCCAAAAAAAGTTGCCCCCCCAAACCGAGCGGCTGGATCCGCCCCTGGTTTTGGGTGTTACGGTGGTGTTAAGGATAACATTGTCGAAAAATATCCAATTTCAACCTGAACGCCTACATATTAGTAACACAGCTTTGTGTAACACATAATTTGAAATCGGTACATGCGCCTGCAAATTGGCTTTGGTTTCAGCCTCCTATGTCCAACAGTTGCCGAGCACTGACATAAATTCTGAAAATGACGATTTTATCATAAAGTGGTCACAACTTTGCACGTGGCTCGCGCTCCGCTCTGAACGACATTCTATACGCCAGGCCAATCGATTATCTATCACATAGTGCTGCTCGCATGCCGCTGCGACCCTCGGTTGCCGAGCTAGCGCCCGGGAACGGCGGCGTCGGACTGTTTTTTCGCGATTCCGAATTCGTCGCTTCCCATGTGTAAAACGAATCTGACGCACGTTCGCACGTTGCCGACGGCACAACATGGGCGGCACCGGGACGAAACTCGGCTGAAGTCCAAGTGCGACGACTTGCAGTGCGGCGTGAAAATTTCGCCTCTGTAGCTCCCACCGTTTCGGCGCAGCGGCTCGCCAAAAAGCTTCAGACGATAACGCACGCACACACACACGCACGCACGCACGCACGCATGGTCAAAATAATTTGTACATATGTAGATATTAAAAAAAAATGCCTTTGGATTTCTTAAAATTTTAAATATCAATAAAAATAGAAAGTTCGAAGCAGTAATTTGATAGCCGAGTTTATTATCAGTCATTTGATTTGTGGCAATTTAATTTATCATAAAATGTGCCTTTGACAAATCCATTACGTGTGTTTTTGTTAAGTTTCATTAGCAGCTCCATCAAATTATTTTCGCCTTAATCTTCAATACAATTATGATTTGCCATGCATTTTCTCCGTTTCTTATGCAATCCCAGTTAGAAAGACTGACGTTTAAGGTTTTTAGTTGATTGCAAAACAATAAGAGGCTTTTAATGATTTTTTGCAGGTTGTTGGAACAGAGGGTGATTGATAATTTAAGTCAATAATTATCATACTAAGATATTTTCTATTTGTTTTTTTAAATAAGTTTTCCGAAATGCCAGGCTTCGGCATCTAGGTTCATCAATGCAACAATTTGTTCATCAATGTGTTGTATTAGTTGTGACTTACGACAAAGTTTCGTACCGTTCGGAAATGTATAAGTCGTAAAATAGGCCAGTAATGTCACACGTTATGTTCAGCGAATCAATATCGCAACATACCTCGCCGTTTTCATGGGCTTGAAAATTAGCAATCGGCTTTCCCCGAAATCCGATGTAAATCCGTGGGGCATTGTTAACAATTACTTTACGCAGATTAAAATACTTTCGCTCAGTTCGCTACAGTTCAACAACGTGGTCTTGGGCCTTCCGCCTTGGTACCCCGATCCCGATGTTGGCGCAACTGGGGGGGGGGGGTGCTTCCAGGATCCGGGACTCCCTTTTTAGAGACAAAGCACACGTTTGCCGTACTCTCATGAAAAATGGCAGGGACCCCCCCCCCCCACTTCGACCCGGGACACCACTTTGGAAATTACTGCTGTCTCTGTGCGCCTGTGCACCATTGTGCCCTAGTCTTTGCCCAGGGACGTAGCTAAGCTTGCTCCTCCTGAAAAAATACGCTAGATAAAATGAGATTCTCTGATGATCTGACCCTACCCTCCCCCTTGGTCAAGAACATCAATTCCTGGCTACGTGCCTGGCTTTGCCACACCAACTTGAAATAGGTTCCTACGCCCTTGCCTTCCTTGCCTACAGCTGTTTGGAATGTCTTGTCGAATGTTCTTCACACCAGGTGTGTGTGTGTGTGTGTGTGTGTGTGTGTGTGGTGTGGTGTGTGTGTGTGTGTGTGTGTGTGTGTGTGTGTGTGTGGTATTGTGTGTGTGTGTGGTGTGGGGTGTGTGCTGTGTGTGTGTGTGTTGTGTGTTGTAGTGTGTGTGTGTGTGTGTGTGTTTGTCGTGTGTGTGTGTGTGTGTGTGTGTGTGTGTGTGTGTGTGTGTGTTGTGGTACCAAGGTGTGTGTGTCGCTGTGTTGTGTGTCGTGACGATATCATGCTTGTGTGTGTGTGTGTGTGTGGTGTGATGTGTGTGTGTGTGCTGTGTGTGTGTGTGTGGTGTGTGTGTGTTGTGTGTGTGTGTGTGCTGTGTGTGTGTGTGTGGCGTTGCGTGTGTGTGTTGTGTGTGTGTGTGTGTGTCCAAAGCTCGTGTGTGTGTGTGTGTGTGTGTGGTGTGTTGTGTGTGTGTGTGATATGTGTGTGCTGTGTGTTGTGTGTGTGTGTGTGTGTGTGGTGTGTGTGCTGGAGTGTGTGTCGTTGTGTGTGGTTGTGTGTGTGTGTGTGTGCATGTGGTGTGTGTGCTACAGCGATGTGTGTTGTGTGTAGTTGGTGTGTGTGTGTGAAGTTGTGTGTGTGTGTGCAGACGATGTTGTGTGTAGTTGTGTTGTGTGTGTGTTGTGTGTGTGTGTGTGTGATGTGTGTGTTGTTGTGTGTGTGTGTGTGTGTGTGATGTGTTGCCTGGTGTCGTGTGTGTGTGTGTGTGTGGTGAGCTGTGTGTGATGTGTTGGTGTGTGTGTGTGTGTGTGGTGTGTGTGTGTGTGTGTGCACTCTGATTCATTATTCTGTGTGTTGTGTGCTGTGTTGTGTGTGTGTGTGTGGAATATTGTGTGTGTGTGTTGTTGTGTGTGTGTGTGTGTGTGTGTTGTGTGTGTGTGTGTGTGTGTGTTGTTGTGTGTGGTGTGTGTGTGTGCGTGACTGTGTGTGTTTCGTCTGCTCTAACAGGATTGATAGTCGTGTGGTTTGTATTTTTCACAGGACTATGAGCCGTGGTGTTTGTCTGTGTGTCTCACAGGACTTTGAGCTGTGTGTTTGCTTGTCTCACAGGACTGCGAGCCGGTGTGGGAGCCCCGGGACGTGCTTGTTCGTGCCTGGTGTGACGAGCATGGCGTGGAGATCATTGAGCGGATTTCACACACGCTCTGGGACCCTGCCGAGGTGATCGAGGCCAATGGAGGCGAGCCACCGCTCACATTCTCCATGTTCCACGTGAGTGACGTGTGCCGTATTGGCCGCCAGATAACCCTGCCAGTTGCCAGTCTCCAGGTCCCAATCGGTACCGTCAGTGGCAGCGTGCAGGTTGGTACAGATTATGGCATGTGCGATTGGCCATGTGATGATGTAGATGATTTGTCGTGTGGTTTGTGGTCGGGCCTAAACTGTGGCTTGCGGTTAGATTTAACTGTTGCTTATGCAGTACATAGTTCAGCAGATATTTTGGGAAGTGGTGTTTTGTTGAGCGAGATGGATTCAATAATAGTAATTATACGGCCGTCATTATATGATCCCCAATGCTGCTCTTAAAACCGTTTGTGATGCACATTGTGACCTTCTCTTAAAAAGTTATTTACTTTAAATGTGCCTCTACGAACTGTTTCTATTTCCGTCTTTCGGATCTCGATGTGATTATTGGTGCGGAAGATGCACTGCACTGCAGCCAGATTTCTCCCCGCGACTAGCCTTCCGCCGGAGGAGGAGGAGATAACAAAAGTCTGCAACTTTTGTTATCTGCATCAGTGACTTTGGAGCGCTATTTTTATCTTGAGAGCATCAGCTTAGAGTTTGTTACAGACCAGCATGATTTGCTTTGGGTCTTGGTCGGACCGCTTGGGAGGTCTGAGGCGCCCGGCTAGGTCCGGTGATGCCCAGGTGATGCCCAGCGACGCAGCTGGGAGTTCTTGGCACCATAGAACGCACTGTTTACTTTTCCCACGCCAGCGGCCACTCGGCCTCCACGTTTCCGGGTCAGGCCCACGTGGGCCGCACCAGTGTTCGTCACGGGCCCACCAACCCCCAGCCCAGCCCAGGCTCATGAACACCAAGCCCAGGCCCAGACCAGGCCCCGTCAAATTCATAATATTGAGCCACATGCCCGACCCGGCCCATTCAGAATGACCCTGCTTAAAATTTGCAGATTTTTTTTTTCACAAAATTTGCATTAGTTATCCTAGCATATTTACATGTATACTAAAAATGTAAAATAAAGTCACTCACCTGTGTTACTGTGCATGTAAATTCCTCATTAAACTATGTTTAAGCTCTGAACTGGCTTGCGCGGCGCGCGCATTACTTCAACATTCTCAGCCCAGGCCAGAGCCCAATTATTTCCTTAAGGTTTAGGCCTAGCTCAGGCCCAGACCAGGCCCAGACCAGGCCCAGACCAGGCCCAGACCAGGCCCAGACCAGGCCCAGACATCCCAGACCAGCCCGACCAGGCCCAGATCAGACCCAGACCAGGCCCAGACCAGGCCCAGACCAGGCCCAGACCAGGCCCAGACCAGGCCCAGACCAGACCCAGACAAGGCCCAGACCAGGCCCAGACCAGGCCCAGACCAGGCCCAGCGCAGGCCCAGCGCATGACTCATGGGCCAGCCTGGCCCATGACGAACTCTGGGCCGCACCATTCGCTTTGTTGCGCTCACGTGGGTGAGACAGCCCGCTGGAGGGACTCGCGAAGGGATCACACTCACGACGTGCGTCCCCGTCCCAGTACTCATTATAACGGCACAGCTGGCAATCACCTTATGATCTTTTGTCTTCCTTCCGAGCCGGAGTGTTACTTTCGTCTCTTGAATAATAGTCGCCGTAATTCATCACCTATTTGTATTTGGATATGCAACGTTTCGCCCATCGACCTTTGTGTGCTGCTATTGAGTCCTGTGTTCTATGTGTCGTTGATGGTTACTGACTTCTGCGTGGTGTCTGTGTTTGCAGCAAGTGGCCATGTCTATCGGCCTGCCACCGGCTCCGGAGGGGGACCCCCCTCTGAGGGCCAGTCAGCTGGCTATAATGGACACGGCCCGACCTCACGGCCACCCCGTCCAGGTGAGGG
>VOPJ01012667.1:0-40194 GCA_014673585.1 Semibalanus balanoides
ACCGCCGGCGATATGGCGCCTGCTTCTGGCAACCACGGCGGAGGGTGGGCCGGTATACCTTCAATGGGTCCCAGTTCATTGTGGACTACCCGGCAATGAGAAGGCGGACAAGCTGGCTAAGAGAGCCTCCACCTCCAGCCTCCCACAGGCAGACGTTCCTGTGGACGTCCGCAGTCGTACCAAGGCAGTCGGCCGCACTGCCTCTATGGCCTGGCGTCGTCGCTGGGCTGACTGTTTCTTCAAGCGGATCATGGGAGGCTGGCTTCCGAAACCGGTCCCCTCCGACGCGCGAGACGACGCCGTTGACGTACACCAGCTGCGTGCAGGCCACTGGAGCCGCATCTGCACCCTATAATCGTGCGTCAACCCAACCGGAATGCCAGCCAGTGTGCGACTCACGCTGCCGGCGGCACTTTCGTCAAGTTTGCCGAGAGGAACCTGACACGCCGGAAGCAGTCCTGCTAGGTGTCTCTGCTTGGCGGCGCGCGACTCCGCCTCTTCGGGACCATCTACCGGGAAACGAAGCAGCTGCGAGACGGCGGCGCCGTGGCGGCCTTGGCCCGAGGCTACTTGACGCACCGAGAGCCTTGTGACTGCCGTAGGCCGACCTGAGGAGAAACAACAACAACAAAGTTGTTGTAGCTGGAGTAGCTGACGGCGGCTGGCGGTGGCTGGTGGCTGGAGTGGCTGACAGCTGACCACAATCTGCTGACCACTGACTGCTGACCGCTGGCTGCTGACCACTGGCTGCTGACCACTGACTGCTGACCACTGGCTGCTGACCGCTGGCTGCTGGCCACTGGCTGCTGGCCACTGCGCTGCTGGCCCACCTGGGCTGTGACGCGCTGGCCTCTCTGACCAACTGGCGCTGACCCGCTGGCGCTGACGCCTCGGGCTGCCTCGACCGACTCAGCCTGTGACCGCCTAGCTGCCCTCCGGACCGTGGCTGCTGACCGCTCGGCTTGCCTGGCGCTGACCACTGGCTGCTACCACTGCGCTGACACTGGTGCTGACCGCCCTCCGGCTTGCTGACGCTGGCTGCTGACCGCTGGCTGCTGACCGCTGGCTGCTGACCGCTGGCTGCTGGCTGCTGACCACTGGCTGCTGACCACTGGCAGCTGACCACTGGCTGCTGACCGCTGGCTGCTGACCGCTGGCTGCTGGCCACTGGCTGCTGACCGCTGGCTGCTGACCGCTGGCTGCTGACCACTGGCTGCTGACCACTGACTGCTGACCGCTGACTGCTGACTGCTGACCGCTGACCGCTGGCTGCTGACCACTGGCTGCTGACCGCTGGCTGCTGACCACTGGCTGCTGACCGCTGACCGCTGACTGCTGACCGCTGGCCGCTGACCGCTGACCGTCAATTGTACGGTCACAGCCACTAGTTACCAATTGTTGGCCACTGGCCACTGAACGCTGGCCACTAGCTGCCGTGTCGGGCGCATATGTAGCAGCTGTCGTCAGTTTCGACTTATTATAAGGTTACCATCTCACTGGGGTAGGTCATACTGCGAGTAGGTCACCGGAGGTCCGTTTGTCATCCTGACCTGGCCTGACCTAAAGTTTTAGACAGCATTTAACGCCATTTGCTTCCGGAAATCGACCGAAACAATACAGCATCATCGTAATAATAATCTATTACAAGGCCTGTTAAACTTTCAAGCCTGACCTAAGCCGAACTTATTTGACCTAATGTGACCTTTCTGTGACATTGACATGACCTTAACAGAAGTATGGCTTGTGACCACTCGTTTCACGTGAAAAGACGAAACCGATCGATGGCTGTCATTCCCATCAAATTGGAGTAAAAGTTTGTTGAGTTCAACTTGTTCAACTTGTTGAGTTCAAAGACGATCAACAAGAATGGTCACTGACGTCAAAGGTCACCGAGGAAGGTCAACCCGGGGTGCTTTGGAGTCGCAGAGATGACAGATGTCGAGTGTCGTTGGAATAATTACAATCTGGGTATTGATTTGTTTTGCCGGACTGCCGTCCAGCGCCCCTTGATAGGCGCTTAGCACGTTCTTCTCACACGGCAAGACCGGTGCATCTGTGCGCACAAAGGCTTGACCCAATACTTGCTGGAAGAAGTCTACGAAGGTCTGGTTTGAAGACTTAGATGATGATTGGGGTTTTAGGGCGCTCCGACAGCGAAGGTCACATGGCGCCCAAATTGAAGACTTAGAGATCCGTTTTCTTTCATGCAAATACTCAGCATTACGCTGCTCCGGTAACATGTCCAGAGCTCACGCGTAAGTTGCTCACGGAGCGCGCCAGCCTAAGAGGCTGCAGCTACGGACTCATTAATTTCACCGCTGTATTTCTGAAGCAAAACTGGTCCAGAAACGTGCCATTTTTATCATGGTCGTAATTATGGTCGTAATTGAAGGCTGTGGATGGAAGTATGTCCCGTACACTCAAATACGTCGATTTTGACCTTTGACCTGACCATGACCTGACATGTGACCTCAATTTCACATTTTTGAGTATGCTATAGATTTGTCTCATTGAGAGCTTTCGAATGCAGCATTGCGCGTCTCGCTGCGAGCATTGGCTCGGAAGCAGGGTAACAAGACACCGTTCGGAAGATAGCCAGGGGGCGTTTAACGCCCCCCAGACAATGACGTTCGACTGAGACCCCAGTCAATGGCGGGGTATAATCCCTCGAGAAGCAACAAGTAACTACATCGAGCAGGGTCATGATAGGAATCGTAGTGTTAACTCGTGTCGTACATAGCTGTTTACCTATGTTTTTCCAAAAATAGTAAATACAGTTTTTGTTGTTGCTGTTTCAACCATTTTTAAATCGAAGACAGTGGGTACTAAAATGCAATATAATTGTACTGTATGTACGTTGCTGTACGCCCAATGAAAGTGGGAATCCAACCATACATTAGTTTTTGGCTGAGCCATTGCCTGCATTGTACCCAGTACTGATGCATCTAAATGCAGGGCATACATCACTCATTAGCATTCTTCTCAACTGCACGCACAAAATCTTACAATAATTTACTTCAGGTCAGTTAACTTACTCGAAAGCATACATATAAGGTGAAATGAGTCTCAGGACATGGCAATTAGACCAAATGCATCATACAAGTGCAAAAATGGCAAGATATCAATATTTTTTTACATATGAATTCAGGTTAAATTGAAAAAGTCCCACAGTGAGTGCACTACAGTGCACTGGTCGCCACACCACAACGTGGACGATGTATCTACAGTCCCCCGGTCAGCGTTATACCATAGTGTAAATACTGAAGACCATGCCATCACTGCACGGAGCTGATGAGTACAGCCGAATCTATTAGTACAGCAGCCGGCGGTGCGTGGGTCGTAGGTCATCCTCTCCGTCTGACATTGATACCCCAATCGAAGGAATAAGGCCATCCTGAGAACGGCTCCCGTTTTAGACCAGCCCACCGACAGGAGACATCGACCATATGAGACACGGGAAGGCGTCTCATACGTTCCATGTCTCGCTCAGGTTAGCCGTAATCGGCCCTTCAAGGAGCCATTCTCAACTGAGACGCTGGACTCAGTCCGGCTGTGACTCTGTCTGTAATGGTTCCGTCAGATCACGAGGCTCTTCACGAAGGTGGCTGGCAGAGCAGCCATGTCCACGTCAGGAACGGAGAGGAACGAGGAACGGAGAGGAACGAGGAACGGAGAGGAACGGAGAGGAACGGAGAGGAACGGAGGAGGACGAGAACGGAGAAAGAACGGAGAGGAAACGGAGAGGAACCGCGAGAGGAACGGAGTCACGACAGGCAGTCACGAACGGCACGGACGACCGCGGGACGGGACGGACCGGACGGACGATGGACGAACCCGGACGAACGAACGAACCGAAGATACGAACGGACGAAGGGACGGACGCGGACGGCGCACAGGCCGGCCCGGACGATCGGACCGGACGACGGACGGGACGGACGGCCACGGACGGACGGACGACGGACAGACGACCAGACGGACAGACGGTCAGACGGACAGACGGACAGCGGTACAGTGACGGACAGACGACAGACGGACAGACGGACATGACGGACAGACGGACCAGAGGACAGACGGACAGACGGACAGCTTACCGGACGAGACAGACGGACAGACGGGTCCCCGACGTGACAGACGGACAGAACGACAGGACGGACAGGACGGACATGAGGACAGTAACTGGACAGACGGAACAGACGGGACAGACGGAACAGCGGACAGACGGACAGTGACGGACCAGACGACAAGACGGACAGACGGACGGACGGTCGACGGCCGCACGGACGGACGGACGGACGGACGGACGGACGGACGGACGGACAGACGGACGGACGGACAGACGGACGGACGGAGGAACAAGGGAACGGAGTCACGTCAGGAACGGAGAGACGCAGAGAACAGTAAATGCCCAGTCATATGTTACCGTGCACGAGCAATAAGACCCTTAAAGGGACTGTCCCACTTAACATATAATTTTGAGTTGAGATATGCCATTTATTGTCTAGCTTGGCATTAAATTATGTATGGTATAAGTGTAAACAACCGACTGAGTCGAATTCCAGAGAATTCGAGTTTGTTTTCATGCTGCTTAACCATCGCCAGCCCCCAATGGATTTGAATGGTGGCCGTAGCCGATGGTTCGTAGTCCTCTTTGCTAAATGTTTGTTAACAGCTACGACTTGTTTTCCTTGGCCAAAAATTAGCCATACACAGTCCTACTTATAACAGCGCGAAGGTCTTCTTTTTTTCCCAAAAATTCCTTCATTATGACGTTCAGTCAGCGCCAAAGTATTAAAAACTGTTTTTTATGAATTGGAGCAACTGGTTCGTGAGAAACCAAATGTCATAATCGTGTTCAGCTAGCACTCTCACTTCATATTTTGCACCACAAACAACGTACATTTGACACATTTTTTGAAGGTGGGACAGTCCCTTTAAGTCTGAGCAGTAAACATCCGCAAGCACACACAGTATGTTGCCGCACTAAGGCGAAAACAACAAGTGTCTCAAACTTTTTGATGCTAAAGTTTCCATGCTTAGTTTTCAGGAGCCGCTAAAAAGTTTGTGATGTTTGGATACAAACATGCTATTCGAGAGAGGAAAAAGAGGCTTCAAACAAAGCCCATTAAAGCACACATAATTCAACATATGGGGCATTCCAGGACAGATCGACAAGGGGGTAACACCCTACAACCCAGATTTCGATAAAAGTTCGTTGTAGGGGTTATCTGGGGCGCTGAATTGCGCTGTGCAAGTTTCAGCTTGATTGGAGTCACGGCTGTTGAGTAAAGCGCTCCAGCATTTTCGTGAGGACCGAGCCTTGCATGGCTTAGCAATTAGCCAATAACTCCATAAACAAATTAATCCAATTCCGCTAGAAAACCATACATGTTTTCTGAATGGCAATGAAAGCAAGGACATTATTTCGCAGGCCCAGTTTTTTTTTTTGTGTTGATTCTGTTATGACCTTTGACCTATTCATGGATCTCTGGTGACGCTGAACGCTGACCTTCAAAACGAAGCGCAGTTTAAAATAATGTTATTTTATATTTTTATATATTCTTTGGTAAAGCTGTCTTTGCACAGGATTAAAATTGGAGATGGAGTGTTTTTCTATAAATGACTTTTTAATTGCTAAAGAGTTAACTCGTTTTTCTCCTTTCACCAACACAAAAATGAATTAATTTTGTCCCATGATCGCTTTGAACTGCGGACTTATGTGCCAGCACGAAGGGTTCAGGTTGCAATATAAGCCACTTCGAGGTTAAGTTGAGTGAATTTATTGATTCACCAGGTGAAATTGTTGCACAGTGACCTCTGCAAGGTCACCTGAGGTCATTTGAGGTCACTAGCAACATTTTGCCACACAAAATTAACATAATATAGATAGAGACGTGAAAATAACACCACTGTGTTTGTATCGTCGATTCACGTCGCCCGATATGCAGCATGACCTACCTGGGGTTCACCAAAATGACCCAGGTAAATTTGTATTTTTCAAAGGTCAAAGGTAAAATTTTGAAGTTTGCCTTAGCCAGGTCACCAAAGTACCATTTCCGAAAGGGCCTTGAAAAGAACATAACACGATGGTGTAACAGTTTTGCTATATGTTTTTTATAAAATAAAAAGTTATGCAGGGACGCAAAACTGTTTTTTACTAGCAAACAACGAACAACTTTAAACAATGTTCATGAATAACTTTCGGGTAGATACGACATAGAAATATAACTTTACACAAACCAAACGTGTGTCTCGTCAAGGCGCTTCGAACGATGTCAGTGGTGACCTCTTAGGTCACTTCAAAAAAAATTTGACCTTTGGTCAAGGTCATTTGGTGCCCAGGTAGGTCATGCTGCATATCTGGCGACCTGCGAATCGACGAAACAAACACATTGGTGTAAGTTTTCAAGTTTCTACTCTATAGTTATATTAAGAGTTTGTGAAAAATGTTGCTGGCTAACCTCAGTGACCTCGCTGACCTTGCCAGAGGTCAACTGAGCAAACATTGTCACCTGTAAATCATATATTCACTCAACTTAATCTCGAAGTGGCTTATATTGCCGTCTAAAACCTTCGTGTGACAACATAAAGCCGCATTCAAAGCCATCATGGACAAAAATTAATGCATTTTGTGTTGGTGAAAGGAGAAAAACGGGTTAATTTGAGCAAATAAAAAGCATAATTATAGAAAACACCCATCTCCAAATTTTAATCCTGTGCAAAGACAGCTTACCTAAGAATATTTAAAAAATATAAAACAACATTATTTTCACTGCGCTCGTTGAAGGTTCAGGTCAACCAGAGGTCAAAGGTCATTTAATCAGAAATCAAACACAAAAAAATAAAAAAGGGCGCCTGGAATAATGTTCTTTTACTTCATTGCCATTCAGAAAATGTATGGTTTTGCTAGGAAATTGGATAATTTGTTATGGAGTTATTGGCTAATTGGCTAAGCCATGCAAGGTGTCCCCTCACGAAAATGCCGGATGCTATAACTCGAGCCGTAACTCAATCAAGCTGAAACTTGCACAGCGCAAATTCAGCGCCCGAAATTAACACCCTATAACGGAGTTTTATCGAATCGCAAGATGTAGGGTGGTTATTTTTGGGGTTTTCGCTTGTCGATGCTGTCGCTGCGAATGCCCCATATGTTAAATTACAATGACTGTTTGTTTAACAAATGGAATAATTTCCCAATTGCCCCAGGACATATAGCAAAAAATATAGATCTAGCCAAACACAAAAAATACATCTCCAGTTAATAACAGCTGCTTATTTTGTATGATAGTGGCGAAGAAGCATGCACATATTACATGCATTCATCGAATGACAAACAAAATCACCGGATTTCACAACACCCTGTTCACCCTGATGGTATGTTTCGACTGGTGTTAATTTAGCAAAAAGCATATGCTTGCAATCTATGACGTCGTTGAATAGCACAGAGACAAAAAGGAGGCATGTAATTTTATGGACGGCGCCTGAACTGTTGCAGTCGGTATATCATAACTTTTTGAGATAAGTATATCAGCTGTAAACTAGAGGTGCCACTTTTCTACCCACTTACCCACCAGATGCGGGTAGTTACTACCCACGTGGGTAGTAGCGGGTAGCATAATTTTCATAAATGGAAAAAGTGAGAAAACAACGGAATTATGATGGAAATTGAGATGCTTGAACAAATATAGGCACCTAAGATAGTGAGTAGAGATCAACACAATTCAGTGTTCAGCATTGACAAATGAGTTATTAAATGGCAGACATAATGATGACAAATTGTATTTGTGGGTTCTTGCGGGTCGCTGGCAACCTATATGGTCATGTAGGTAGTGGTGGGTTATTGAAGGGGGTTTGTGGGGCGGGGCGGGTAGCCACAAGCCTGAAGTGACACCTCTGCTGTAAACGTAGTAAATATCCTCCGGGCAACGACTGTTTTCCGCTGCAGCTTTTTCTAGTCTGAAAGGCGAGCCCTGGCAACACACGCGCTTTGAACCTTCTAAGCCGTTCAGAACCCGCTTAATACAGTCAAAGTTGCCACGGACACATAAGATACCCAAAAAACTGATAACTTTGATGAACACGGTACCGTTCCTCCACGACGTGTCATAACACCACCTTCCAAACCACTCCACTCCACTAGACCACGTGAATGACACTCTTTGCCGCGTGACATTTTCTTGGTAGCTCCACCGTCGCAGGAATCCGGTTGTATACCACACTGAAGTGCCTTATTTCCATCTAGGAAATGATCATTTCTCGTACTCGGAAAACCCAATGCCTGCACAACAGGAATCTTGGTTCTTTGTCATCCCATATCTTCATATTAGCCTAAAATGAGACCAGGCGGACCATACTGTTCGCTGGATATCTGAGTTTCTTTCAGTGGATAGCGTCAGCGCCGAACCACTCCGTCGGAAATTCGCTCGTACCTGTCACCGAGTGCGCTTCTCTTTGGAACGGACAATGTTTGTGTTCTCGTCCTTATAAGACACGCTGCTTTCAAACATCTCACAGTATTACTTCTATGTTAAAGGAAATAGTTCACCTTGGATTTTTTTTCTCTGATTATATTTTCAAATACAACTTCTTTTCATAATGTCAAAAATAGCCATACATCGCGCCGATTCAGAACAGAAGGACGTAAATTATTAATTTCATCAAAACTATTTGCGTACTTTCCGCAACGTCAAACGTGGCTCAGCCAATCAGATTCGAATGTATAGTCGCGTAAGATTACTGTATAGTCTCTGCCAGGCGTGTGAGGCCCAAGTCTTCGACAAAAAAGTCCAAAATATTCGGCTGAGAGCCCTTTCAGCCCAGAAAACTTGCAGTTAGGGTTTTTTTCAAACGCGGGCTACAAAACGCGCTATCTCAGTTCAAAAACCATGTGAAGGTGAACTATTTCCTTTAAAGGGAGTGTGCCCTAACTCTTTGAAATAGTCACATAATATTTTTCTTATCGGTAACTTAACGCTATTGGTTTGATCATTTGGTTACGATAAAAATTCAACGTCTGGAGCCCTTAAGTTGAATTTTTACTTATATTCTGTTTTGCAATTTGTTTAAAGCTCATAAACGATCGTCACTATAAACAGAGTAAACGAAGATGTTAAACCTAATTTAATGACGCACCAAGACGAATAACATTACCTAGTAACGAGCAATATAATGGGTTTGTTTATAGTTATCCGAGGCTCTGTTCGGCAGCTGCTATCGAGTGCTCACGAATTGTTTTCTATTGGCAGAGCTAATTCCTTTACTATTACTAGCTCCTACTTTACTACTATTTCCTTTAAATCATCCTCATACTAAATATTTTCCCCCATTCATCCATCGCAGTCTTCAGACAGACATATCAGTCAGTGCCCACTGCCCATTCAAACAGCGAGGTCGAGTATCTCTTCTGAATCCCATAAAACTGCGTTTTAAGTACCCCTAAAACTATACTTACGAAAAATAATAAACCTATTTCGGCATTACGGAACCCAAAATATCTTACAAAATAGTATAATTTTATGGCAGTAACTCTAAAAGTAATAAAGTAGCGATCTAAGTCATTTGACCACCTTCACATTGATACCCCCATAGCTGTCAAGAGCCACCCCTCCCCCAGCAACGTGACGCCCCATGGCATCTCTCCATCCCCGCCCTCCAAATCAGTACTGTCATCTCTCTACGGCCGTCCAGACCTCCGTCCACCCCGCGCGCGCCCCGCCCGCCCGCGCCCGCCGCCGCCGCGCCCCCGCCCCCCCCGGCGCCGCCCGCCCCGGCCCCGCCGGCCCGCCCCCCCGCCCCCCCCCCCCCCCCCCGCCGCCCCGCGCCGGGGCCCGGGCGCGGCCCGCCCCGGACGGCGCGGCTGCAGTGTCGCCGCCCCACACCTATACCCCACAACCTCCCCCCGCCCCACCCACCTGTGCGATATTCTCCGCCGCCTGCACACAGAGCGGGTTGGCGTCCTCGTAGTGGTAGACCATGTAGGGCAGCAGCGCGATCACGTTCAGCGGGAACGCCGTGCTGACCGACGGGTCCACCACGGAGACGTCCAGCAGGCGCGTGAAGCGCACCAGCAGCGTCAGTGCCGGCTCGTACGTGGCCGGGTTGGTGCAGCCCTTCAGCAGGAGAGCGTGCACGCCCGGGAACGTCGGCCAGCGCAGCTGCAGCTGAAGACGCTCCACCCGGTCGCGGCAGTCGGGCCGGTCCAGAGAGAGCTTGCACAGCACCTGAGGATGGGAGGGCGACGGGGCTGCGTCAGACAGTGGGCGATTTAAGGCGCCGGAACTCAGACCGTGGGCGATTTAAGGCGCCGGAACACAGAACAGTGGGCGATTTAAGGCACCGGAACTCAGACCGTGGGCGATTTAAGGCGCCGGAAACTCAGACCGTGGGCGATTTAGGGCGCCGGAACTCAGACCGTGGGCGATTTAAGGCGCCGGAACTCCAACCGTGGCCGATTTAAGGCGCCGAACTCAGACGCGTGCGATTTAAGGCCGCCGAAACTCAGACCGTGGGCGATTTAGGGGCGCCGGAACTCAGACCGTGGGCGATTTAGGGCGCCGGAACTCAGACCGTGGGCGATTTAAGGCGCCAGGAACTCCGACCGTGGGCGATTTAGGGCGCCGGAACTCAGACCGTGGGCGATTTAGGGCGCCGGAACTCCAGCCGTTGGGCGATTTAAGGCGCCAGAAGCTCGGACCGTGGGCCCGATTTAGGGCGCCGGAACTCAGACCGTGGGCGATTTAGGGCGCCGGAACTCAGACCGTGGGCGATTTAAGGCGCCGGAGCTGCCATATGGCTCAGACGGCGGGAAACTGGGCGATGGGGTCACGTAACGAGACGGGATAAGGGGTCACTGATCGCCCATCGCACGGCAACAAACTGACACTCATACATGCACAATACATTAGGCATTCAATGCCTTATTAACGAACTAATGCTATTCAAATCAAGTCAAGGGCCAATATAAATGAAGCCAAAATTTACTCTCTGATTGAAATCTTCCCAAAACTGGAAACTCAAGTGCTTTGAAAAGAAGTGAACCATGCTATTCATTTTCGCGTCGTCAATGGGTGAGCTACAGACAACTTCACGACATATTGTCATGCTTGTCGTCATGATCACAAACGTTAGGAATTCCCCACCGCACTGTCTTCTCTCTCGCCGCAGGATAACACGCAGGAATAGTCTGCGGTGACGGCGATATATTCTCGCGCGTCATTAACCCATCCAATCTCGGCTGTGATGGCTGTGCGCGGGAAATGGGACCGGCGGGGGATACCTCATACCTTAACCTCGGACGCCACTTTAGACCACTGCTGGGCCTAAAGATGGTCCCAGATAGACCGTAACAAACTGGAGTAACAGCTGTCGCACAGCTTAGGAACAACATACTCGCAGGGATTACATAATCAGTAAATGTCCAGGGAAAACCAAAGTTAGGGGCCGATAGTATATGGGTTGTTTATCCCGAGCCGGAGGATAAAGTTAACTCCGCTGCCAGCATCTGCGAATCACCAAGTTACCGATTTGTGTTTTTGTAATCACAGAATACGAGCATTACGCAGCGGCTGAAGTCCGCTGATGCAGAAACACAGAGGCATGGAGTTATATTCGATAGGACTCACAGCAAGGCAGGCAACGGGGAAACACAGCAAGGCAGCAAAGCAAGGTACTTATTTATTTAAAAAAGCGGAGCAAAGTCGACCTGTAACTGATTACCAACCCACGTTCAAACTGACCAGAGCCGCCAGCACCAGCTCCAATCTGAAGAGTGTCCGGACAAAAATAGACCATTTTACCCAGCCTCATTGAGATCAGTCACAGACACAAAAACAGCCACTAGCCAGGCGTCAGTCAGCCACTCGAGAGCAATATCAGCAAACCAGCTGGCTGCTGAGACGATAGACTGCCTTCGCAGCTGACTCGGGCAGTGGAGAGTTTATTGTGACTGGAGTGGCGGCCAACATTTCAATATGCAGCCCAGGCAGCGTGACTTTGGCAGGCGGCACACAGCAACTAATGCATAATGAATATCGACTCACGGATGGAAAAACATCCACTGAAAGCACTGAAATCGATAGAGAATAGCTGCTTGAAGACTTATCCGAAGCTTAAAATCGACGTCCGCCTCTAAAACTGACATTTCGAAACTGACATTTGACATTAGAGTGACCTTTGAACAGTAAAATATGAAACAGTGTGGCAAAAATTTGGTTATATTAAGAAAACTAAGTATGATTTAACTTACGAAACAACTACACTACACATGTTCTATGCATTGCATACATTATACACCTTTTCTTCATTCTTTTTATGCGGGCGAGGATGGATGACATTGTTAGAATGAATATTATGAATGGAAAAATGATCGTAACCATGTCAAATGTTTATATTGTAATAAATATGTCCAGAAATATAAGCAAACAAGCTTTCGGCATTACGCCATTATCAAGTTTCAAACTTCTAACTTGATAATGGCGTAATGCCGAAAGCTTGTTTGCTTATATTTCTGGACCTATTTATTAAAATATAAATATTTGACATGGTTACGATCATTTTTCATTCATAATATTTTTTCTTCATTCCATTTAGAGCTTCTGCTTTGGAGTAATGTGCCGAGGTCAGCAAAATCCTAGCTATAACCAACTTCGTCTCAATCCCCTAGAGCTGACGCAGAGTAAAGACCATACCAAGTGAGGCGGCGAGCGTTACAACTTTCCGACCTTTGCGTCAGCTTTGGACGACTTGAGCAAAGTTGGTACCAAGGCAGCAGCCCAGTGAAAACAATCATCGAAACAAACAACTGACAGCTTTACCGGAACCAGTGAAACAAAAACATTGCAATAAACTCTGTCTTCCCTTACGGTGTGTGTGTGTGTGTGTGTGTGGTTGTGTGTGTGTTGCGCGTGTGTGTGCGCGTGTGCGTGTGCGTGTGCGTGTGCGTGTTGCGTGTGCGTGTGCGTGTGCGTGTGGTGTGTGTGTGTGTGTGTGTGTGTGTGTGTGTGTGTGTGTTGTGTATGTGTGTGTGTGTGTGTGTGTGTGTGTGTGTGTGTGTGTGTGTGTGTGTGTGTGTGTGTTGTGTGTGTGTGTGTGTGTGTGTGTGGTTGTGTGTGTGTGTGTGTGTGTGTGTGTGTGGTGTGTGTGTGTGTTGGTGTGTGTTGTGTGTGTGTGTTGTTGTGTGTGTGTGTGTGTGTGTGTGTGTGTGTGTGTGGTGTGTGTGTGGTGTGGTGTGTGTGGTGTGTTGTGTGTGGTGTGATGGAATGATGTGTGCTAGTGTGTGTGATTCATATCCGGTGAAGAATACTCTGAATTTGGGGGGATATCATTCCCGCCCGAGCCCTGGCGATGGGCACATCAGGCACGGTGCAGCCGGTACCCTCCCACTCGGTGGCGGTGGTAGTCTCCGATTAGCAGGCGATGCGGATTCCAGCTGCACACACACGCCCAGCTAGAGAGAGGTGGGCCGAGTGCAGCGGAGACGGTACGTGACCGAGAGAGGTGGGCCGAGTGCAGCGGAGACGGTACGTGACCGCGACCAGTCGCTGGACTGACTGCTCGCCGCGACCAGTCGCTGCACTGACTGCTCGCAGTTGCACCGAGGCGGCCGCAACGCCTCGCCGACCTGGCGTCGCCGCTGGCCCGACCGATTCTTCATTTTCAAGCGGATCATGGGAGGCCAGCTTCCGAAACCGGTCCTTTCCGACGCGCGAGACGTCGCCGTTGACGTACACCAGCTGCGTGCAGGCCACTGGAGCCACTGTCAGAGTTACCTACATAGAATCGGCCGTCAACCAACCCGGGAATGCCAGCAATGTGGCGACCTCACGTGCCGCGCACTTTGTAAGTTGCCGAGAGGACCTGCACGCCGGAAAGCAACGTCCTCTAAGTGTCACTGCTTGGCGGGCGGGCCCTGCCTCTTCGGGACCATCTACCGGGAAACGAAGCAGCTGCGAGACGGCGGCGCCGCGGCGGCCTTGGCCCGAGGCTACTTGACGCACCGAGAGCCTTCGGGCTACGGTCGGCCGTAGGCCGACCGGAGAAGAAACAACAACAACGACCCTGCCCCCGCACCGCCGGAGCTGACCTCGGGGATGAATATCAGCTATTATATGTACCAGCTATTATATGGATTTATGCTATGCCACATATGCCATGCAATGCTATACAAATAAATCCTCTGCTAGGGAATTGTGCCGTGGAACTATCAGCGATGCATACAAACTTAATGCAACTACACTGCATTGGCATTATGAGCATTATACATACAGCGCTCACGAAACTGTACCGCATATGAACGCTCACGCATCCACACGCAGCAAGGTAAGACCCGCTGGAGAACGTAGAAGCACCGCACCACCGGTTACCACATCTACAGTCACTGAGGAGCAGTGGACCCGGGTCCCGCCAACAGAGTTCACTCTGCACGGCAGTCACAGTCGTCCCTCCCAGCTGCTGCTGTAGCCACCGGAGCCGAAAGGTCACAGCGCAGCTACAACTCAGCCTGGGTGGCTGTGGCGACGCATTATCTGAGCCACAGATAACAGGACACTCTTGTTATCTATTGTTAGGTTTCTAGATAATAGGTCCCTTCTGATCTGAGTCTGAGCATATCATGAAAAACGCCGTCCTTCGCCCTACGGAGCCTGCCACAGGCCGGCATAGCAGGGTGGCAGCAGGTGTCAGAACCGACAACGACCACCATTAAGTCGCTCGGAGCAGCATACAAAGCCAATTGGGTAAAGGACTTTCTGGAACTTCTCAGACATCATCAGTAGGGATCAGCCTTTTTATATGTCCAAATCCCTAGCATAAAACTGCAGCGGGGGGGGGGGCGCGAACAGCAACACAGGCCGCGGAACACACACACACACACAGACACAGCAGCCCAGGCCGCGTACAAGCAGACCACACAACCCACCTTCTCCAGGAGACGCATGGCCAGCAGGTACTCGTACTCGTAGTCGGACTCGAGCAGGCAGACGGAGAGCCAGAAGAGCTGCGACAGCACCGTCAGCTTGTTCTCCTCCGTGTCCGGGTCGGACGTCATCTGCTTCAGACTGTTGGCCGAGCGCGACCGACCCAGCGCGTTCCCCGGACCGGTCGGCGACCGACCGCAGCCGCCGTCCGCGGCACGACCCGGCCGGCCATCTGAGGAGGGCAGACATCATCAGTTGATGTCAGTGGAGGTCATCAGGGATCAGTTGATGTCAGTAGGGGTCATCAGAAATCAGCTGAGGTCAGTATGGGTCATCAGAAATCAGCTGATGTCAGTATGGGTCATCAGGGATAAGCTGATGTCAGTACGGTTCATCAGGAATCAGCTGATGTCAGTATGGGTCATCAGGGATCAGTTGATGTCAGTAGGGGTCATCAGGATCAGTTGATGTCGGTGGAGGTCACATTAGACCAGCATAAGTCAGGATGGGTTGAGAGGGCCAGAGGGGCTATACAAGGTCAATAGAGAGCATGATTCAAACGCGATGGATATAGATAGTCCAGATCATCGACTCACTGATATAAATAGACATGGACCCACGAATATTATCTGCCATCATCCTAGGGTACATATTGTGGTGGATGAACAGATAATAACATTCTCCACGTGCACAAATCGGAGTCCATTAATGAGAAAATAAGATAGATTGATATTCAGCCAGTTTAGAGATACAATACCCGATATGATAGTGGTATTGGCAATTTGGAGTTGATTATTTAATAGTTTTTCCTGTATACTTTTCATCATCAAAAGTATGTTTTGATCAATGCGGCCCGTGTGGCTTTCAATGCTGCCTACGGGACACAAGTGAACATGACACAGACTATATTAGAGAGTGGTTGAGTCTTGTGGCAATATATCGTTTCCTACCAAAAGAATGAAGAGACTCGTAAACAATCGAGATAATGAGATATTAGTCCGGGATCGAGTGTCCGTGCCATGATGATAGCGTGTATTGTGGCCGCGTTATTGCGATGATATAGATGAGATCAACAATCGCGCAGATAGAAGTGACTATAAGTGATAGAATATAATTTCATAGGTAGATAGTATATAGTGATCGATGATGTTGTAGATATAAGCAGCAGATGCTAGAGAATATGCTGTGCTAGTGCGAATGTTGTGGGACTCGTTGCCTTCGAAGGAAGAGCAAAGGGTCAGAGCCGCCGGTCAACAGCTGGCAGGGCCACTGCGCGCTCCTCTGTCCGCCGGGATGCGTGACGACGAGATTGCGCTGCAGTGGACAAAACAATATCACGGCTGCGGCATGCAATCTCACCTGTGCGGAGAGACGTGATACTCTCCAGCACGTTGTTGCCGGACTGATCACAGGACAGTGGCATGGGGTTCGGCGGAGCGGCGAATCGCGCTCCGTGGCCCAGCGGAGCGGCGCGGCGGCGCCCAAAGCGCGCCAGTGAGAAGGGAGCTCGGAGAGTGGGAGTGCCTGGGACGCGCCGCCAAGACGTGACCGTAAGACGGTACGGCTCTTACTGCTCGACTTATCTGCTTTACAGCAGCTGAGACGATCGCATCGCTACAGCATGAAAGCCCCGGGACGGCCAGCGGCTGCGATTCTCCGCTGCTGGCTCGTTCCAGTGTAGTGTGTGTGTGCCTTAATTAACATGCCAGCAGACCTTGTCAACGGAGACGACACCAGGTCAGGCCTGTGTCATGACCAGAGGAGCGTGGCTGCAAGAGGAGCGTGGTTGGCGAGTCGTGGAAGAAAAAGCGCTCCACTGATGTGTTGCGGTTGTCCTTGAACATATCCAACTGTGCTTAGAACGAAATAAGGAGTTCTGGTATGTTTCTTGATGATCAGGGGAAAGTGTAGTGTGCATATGTGTTAAGTGCGCTCTGCTCGATGACTTAATTCGGCATCTCCCACCCACCCGGTGTATATCAAGTGAGACCCTCGTGGGAGGGGGGATTGGTCCAGCGAAGGAGAACTGGATAGAGGGGCCGGCGGCCCGCTGCCTTTTTTTGGGTAGGACGGGGGGAGGGACTCTGGGGCGCAGGTGTCTGTCGTTGCGAAGACGTTGTCTCTCGAGACTTTGCTGATAATATACGTTTTACTACAATGATTTTGTAAAACACCATGACATAATTAAAATTTAAATGAATGAGCATGCGCTTTATGTACTCTATCGCTTATAACGATAATTAAGCATTTCATCTTCCCGATCATCTGTGTCTAATTGATAGTGAAATTTGATTCCTCGCACTCGCGTGCGTCAACATTTCTAGAACAACACCAATGAAGGACAATCTATAGGTGATAGTAGTCAGCGGTACATGGTACAAAACGTAGCTCAGGTAATGCTTGAGCCGTTCGAAAACGGGAAGACTGACAGCAATCTTTAGCATGAGTAACCTTAAAGATCGTCGGCACTCCTACGTGTCACGCGCGGACCTGCCCTCTTTTGACCCAGTGTTGATCAAATCCATCACGAACTAATGTGAAATGATGTGGCTTGTAATGACGGAAGAACTGCAATGCTATTCTCCTTACGGAATGCAAATTATAAGACTAAAATGTTCGAATTTTGCCCTAACGTTCCATGGTACCCTTATGATTGCAGAAAGTTTCGTGTCCAGTCAGTTACTACAGTTTTATCTATGGTCCAGATGATCGGGGTTATTATAAAAATACCGCAAAATAGAAATAATACTGAGCATCAAGAGAGATCATTTCATATCACGGGTAAGCACAAATAAATAGCAGGGAAGTGGAGTCGGCGAAGAATAAGACAGTAAAAGGTCAGCACGGGTAGATAAGTCAGTAGGAGTGGGCGAGGTACGCAGGATTCAAAGCTCTACATCTCATCATTAGCATATGGATTGCGGGGTAGTTAAGTCGCCTGGAAAGTCGGACTGATGACTCATATCATTTAGCCAAGTGCCAAGTCAAGCGAGGAAATGCATGGCAACAAGTCCACGCCTCTACACGTCCGATCTCGCCGTCAGACGGCCATGATGAAGTGATTACTGCACACGTGCTTATCAGGGCAGAATGAGACCAGCTAATAACGCCCCCAGACGCCGCCCATCCGACTAACGTCGATAGAGCTATCAGTAGAGTTCCGCACAGAGCGGCCCTACGAACTAGTCCGTGGAAGGAGGCGTCGTCGCCTCCAGATACAAGTCGTAAGTGGCTGGAGCAGAGGCATTCGCACATAGCAGCGAGTCGCCCCGAGCTGGATTGGTCGGCCGAGTGCTGCTTCAGGTACTAATAACTCATGGTCGGAAAGCCTAGCAACGGGCAAGACTGTGACGAAGTATACTGCAGATCAGACATGTGCCTGGATCCCGGATATAGCTGAGATACGGATCTCGGTGTCTTGTGTCCCGGGATCAACATCGGACACCAGATCACGGTAAACAATAAGCCGAGGGATCCACAATGATCCCAGATCCTGAAATATTGTATGCCGAGGTATCCACTTTGATCCAACATCCAACTTCGGGATCCAGGCACGGTGGTAGGTACCTACTTCTTGCTACCTTTATCATATGAGATAATTAATAATAATATCTATGTTTGCTAAAAGGTACAAGGTAATTTGCAGTACTTATTATCTATACAGGACATATAACAAACGAAAAATAGAGCCCACAACTTTGTATGCCAGTCCCTGCATCTTGTGTTTCAGGATCTGAGGCTAGTTTAAATTAGAGATCCACCGAGATCCCAGATTCTGAAGAATTTTACGCCGAGGGATCCAAGAGGATCCCAGAGCTTCATGCATTTTACGCAGAAGGATCCATTGGGATCCAAGGATCTTCATACATTTTATGCCGAGGAATCCACTGGGATCACAGATCCAACTTCGGGATCCAGGCACAAGTCTGTTGCAGATAAAACATCTAACGCGAGAGTACATCGATAAACCACCAACTACCGCCCTACCTTCATAGTTCCGTGGTTGCCAAAATTGTAGAACGGGTCGGTCGCCAACAAGTTTACTATAACCTGTCCCAGAATCATCTCCTGTCTCCCACTCAGCACGGTTTTCGTCCTCGTCATTCGACGAAAACCGCACTCATATCCATTCCCGACCATATTCTCTCTGCCAATGACCGCGGAGAGACGTTTCTCCTCTGCCAGATGGACTTGAGCGAATGGTTCGATGTGAAGACATTTTACATTAGAGTGACCATTTCAAACTTTGAGACGAAATTACAGCTACATGGAATTGATACGCCCTGGTTTTCGGCTTCCCTTCGGAATCACACCCAAAGTGTCAGCGAACACCCAAAGTGTCAGCTTTACTGACAATTTGGGGAAATATGCAAAAATATGCACCGCTCCCCAACAGCATCGGCGTCTTTCGAGGCTCTGCTCTCGGCCCGTTACTTTACTGCATCTTCGCTAACAACCTTAGTTATAGTCTGTCTAGTTTTTTTTTCTCGTTTTTCGAAGACGTTTTTCGAAGACGCGGTGGTCGTCCAGGTATGCGATGACACAATTTTGGTTAGTGGTAAAAAAGTCGGATTCCAAAAACGTCATAAATAAGATAGAGCAAGCCCTGGCTTCTCTGGGATTTTAGTTTCGAGCTGGCGGGCTCAAAGTCAATGCTGGCAAAACTCAGCTGATGCTATTGGGAAACCCTCAAATCTACTAAATAAAATTCAAATCCCCGTTTTGCCGTTAAATTTCGCGATTACAATCTTCTTCCCGTTTCGGAAGCCAAGAATCTCGGAATAATCTTTGATCGCACCCTCAGTTGAGACGCGCATATATCCGCAGTCATTAGGCGCTGCTTTGGCATCCTCATCGGTCCATCACATCTGAGGAACTACCTGCCACATTCTGTCGTCTCCTCCGTGGTCAATGCCATAGCTCTCTCGCAGATCGGATACTGTATATCTGTGTATGGTAATGGTACACAGAAGAGCCTCGCTCGCCTCCACAAAGTTATCAACTATGCAGCAAAAGCTATTTTCGGCCGCAAAAAGTAGATCATGTGTCGGATCTGCTGGAGGGTCTGAGCTGGCTCAGTGCTGGCGACCTGGTACAGTACCACACACTGCGTCTGGTTCATAAAGTACGCCGCCTGGGAGAGCCTGAGGCATAATGGCCAGCGGCCTTACCACCATATCGGAGACTCGTGACCGCAGTACAAGACAGAACAACAGTCTGTACATGCTAGTGGTGCCAATCGGTGCAAACATTTTCGGGAATCCGAATTTGTTCGAACACCGATTCGGTTTCGGACGGACATAAGCATATTTCTTTGGACATTTTCGGACATCCAATACCCAAGAATCGCTTGTCGTGAAAATCACTTAGTTTCTTTGTATCAGTAAATACCTGTTTTTCCGTATATAAATGGATATATGATGATTGTGGCTTTCGGATATCCTAACTGTAGCGTTATTTGACACAAATGCCTATATTCATGTGCATGTTGGGAATGATAAAGGTACTGGATGTTCTTCATTCCACATAACTTTTATCCTTTCGGACACATTTCGGACAAACAATGATCTTCGGACAGTTGACCATGTTCTCGGACATCGGTCGGTCATTGGACAAGTATTTTCTGAAACTGGCACCACTAGTTCATACCGACGTGACGTTCCACACAGAGATGGGCCGACGGCGTTTTTGCTGCCGTGCTCCCCGCGAGTATACATTATTACCACCTGATTTATTGCAGCTCACAGTATCCGCGTTTGGCCACCACTTACGAAGCCTCCTAGGCCCTGACCGCGAGTGATCCTTTGTTGTGTGTGATTGAGATACTGTGTGATGGTGACTCAACTTGCTAGACCTCGTGTTGCGTCTGCTCAGTGTGTATATGTACTAGTGGTGTCAATCGGTTACCAAAATGAGCGCAAAATTTCCACAAATTATCGGCCTGAGTGACCGATAACGAAATCGGTCACATTTTTTCGTTTACCAAAATTTCGGCTAGCACAACTGTTTGCCTATCAACCACAAAATTGCCTCTCTTTGTATACTTATTAACGGGTTGAAGCACTTCCTTGGGTCAATGGCTGTCTCAGGAAGTTCAATATGTACATAAAGTTCCTCCTTTTCCTCAGTGCATCCATGCGGTTGGGCGGCAGACTTCGTCAGTAGCCACAATCAAGCCAGAAAGCGTTAGATTCAAAGCTCAACGCTCTACCGATTTACCAATTCGGACCCCCCTCCCCTCCACCCCTCCCCACCGCACACCAGCAACAAGTTGCCGACAGTTATGTACAGGTAGCAAATGGTCCTGTCCATTTCATCGACACCACCCGATGTCGATGCGCCCGGCGAATAAATCCTTCGTGAAAACGGCTAGTAGCAGTCCTTTCAGTGCAATATTCGAATTAACACTCCATTTCTCTGGGGGTGATGTTGGTTTTCGTCTGTCGGAGGCTAGCTTTGAAAGTATTCTGAAAAGGCCTTCTTAAAGGGACTTGTCCCACCTTAACACTAAGATTTGAGTTGAGATAGCCATTTTGCGTGCTTGGCCATTTGAAATTTGTATGGTATAAAGTTAAAACAACCACTGAGTCGAATCACAGAGAAATTCGAGTTGATTTTGCAATCTGTAACATCGCCAGCCCCCAATGTATTTAATTGGTGGCGTGAGCCGATGTTCGTAGTCTCTCTTTGCTAAATGTTGATTACAGTCAACTTGTTTTACCTTTGGCCATACATTAAAGCCATACACTAGGTCCTACTTATAACAGCGTGAAGGTTTTCCTTTTTTTTTCCAAAAATTCCTTCATATGACGTCATCAGCACCAAATATTAAAACTGTTTTTTATGAAATTGAGCACTGTTCGTGAGAAACAAATGTCATAATCGTGTTCAGCAGCATTCACTTCATTATTTTTGCACCACAAACGAACGTACAGTCGTTCCATTATGTATGTTCCTGTTTAACTAGGATGGCGCTGAGGTCGAGCTACAAATGGCCTCGTCCAAGTGTGGGAAGTCCGAGAATCAGCCCGGCCGGCACGTTGAAACTGAGGAGGGAGGGAGGGCGCCTTTGTCAGCAGCAGCAGTACTACAAAAAGTTTGAGAGGCCCACCACAATCTCTGAGTCTACAGCGAACCGGTCCGACCGAGAGGGGAGGGTGACCGGTCAAGCGCCGCTGTCACCCGCACCCTCTCTTCCTCGCCCCCACCACAACGCCAGCCCCGCTCTGACGTGTTCTTCAGCCCATTGCGAGATTTTTGAGGTTGGCTGAGGTGCGACTTTTTAGCTCAGAAGCCAGGGCTAACTCGCATGAAGGGATATTTCAAATATTGCAAAAGTCTCCGTGTAATCAAAGAACGTAATTGACCTTTTAACTCCCAATATCCTTAGCATGAATCAAAAGAACGTAAGGCATTTCCAGCTAAAGACAATTTCTGAATAAGGTGTCACGCTAAAGTGAAACTAAATCATGTGACTTAGTGTAAGGACAGCAGCTATCTGTCATCTGCCAATAATTAATTGAATAAAGTCGCAGCATTGAGCAAACAATATGTTGTTGTCTGCAATGCCGCCACTGTTGATCAGCTTTGTTTACCAGAACATCATTTGTTATTTATAATTTCATAATGTCCTATTATAGTTGTCATCAAAGATCAACATATTTACCAATTTCATTGTCGAAAACAGTTTACTACATTTAGACCCATGTCACTGATCCGCTGATGCATGAGTCGGATTTGCGGAAATGCGGATGTCTAATACAGCTCTGCAAAAGCGTATTCGTAGGGATTGCAAACATTGCCACAATCCCTCAACGTTATTGATAGGTTAGTTGATGCACCTCTCAACTACGGCGTTATTTAGTCAAGCGCAATTAAACACGGCACACACAATTGAAATCAGGAGGGGATCCATAACTTTCTTCGCTAGTAAAGGCTGCTGCCCGAGAGGCCAGTATGTCCTCACTGGACAGAAAGCGTAATTGGTCCAGAGGGGGCGCCAATATGCAAATTATAATGCGGCATAATATCAGTGGCGTGCTCAGAAATTCACAAAGGGGTATGCATTAACCTTGAAGGGCACTACCTGATCAACGAAGGCGCCCCCCATGTTTGCTGAAATTCTGATTCATCATCGTATTGTTGATGGATTTGGTCATATTTACTGAGGGAGGGAAACATTTTTTATCACCCCTAACGGTATGTTGGTTGATTTAGGAAAACAACATCTTCGCCATGAGACAAAAAAAATGCATTTTCTCTAAGATTTCCAAGCGGCACCACGCTGTGGGGGGAAGGGGATGCAAATTGCCTGAGCCTCTTTGGTTTGTTTGGTTATCAAAACCGTTCGAAAATACCTGAAGAATCCACTTGGATTTCCCTGAACCTCGGATCCATGACCCGAAGGATCACGTAAATGCGGCAGTTGGTCGCTCAGAGATTCACAAGGGGGGCAGGAAAGTAACCCTTGAAGGACGGAGGCGCCACCCATGTTGTTTAACCCCACCAGTGTAGGGGGTGGATGCCACCCCTCGGGTTTTCCAGAATAACTCACGTAAATATCAACCGATCGCAATGAAACTTTCAGTACCCTACTTTGCATCAAACTGACACATACTCTGAAAATTTCGAACTTCTAACTCGTATGAATCATGACCTTTGACTTGTTTCTCAAGGTCGTGTTTGCGAAACTGGCGTCCCGTAGTAACAATCCTTGAAGCATATGCAATTCCCGAGTGTTTATTGTTCAGATCATATGCAAAGATGTTCTAGGTGACAGTTGTGGCTTGCAGAGATTGTGACCTCGGTTGACCATCTTCAGAGTCAAAACGGAATCACTGGACCTCCGATGACCTCAATGTCTTTTTTCGTCTTATGTCCCGTTCTAGTGCAGTTTTGACGCTGACTTCCAATCATTTCTGGGAACTCAGATTGGCAGGATTATGTGATACACTGGGGGTCATGCGCTGTCAAAGGTCAACCGGAGGTCACTGACCTCAGATGACCTGACATTGACTTTTTCAATTTGCAGTTTTTAGGTCATTTTGCGGATGCTGATTTCTAATATGGCGTCTATTTAGCATTTTAAGATGTTCTTTTCCGATTTTAGTTTGATAGTTCTTAATTGTTTAACATTTAAAATTTTGATACATTTTTTGGCTTGACATGACCTCAGAAGATCACTAATGACAAACCAGGACTTAAAATCAGATGTAATAACTTTCCTCTCGTCACAAGCAGCACGCTCGTTTTAATCGAAGCTCTAGCTCCAATAAGGGGCCAAACGCCAAGGAGGTCAAGATCCACTGCCGTGACCCACTACACGGTCACGCAGTGTGATCTTGCCCTACACGTATTATATATATATATATATATAATATATAATATATATATATATATATACTAATATATACATACATATATATATATTTATATATATATATTTATATAAAATATATATATTATATATATATTCATAGATATATGTATTTATATAAAAATAGTAACATATATTTTATATAAATACATAGATATATGTATTTATTATATAATATATATATATATATTTATATATATACATAAATAAAAATATATGTATATATATATATAAATACATATATCTATGAATATATATATATATATATAAATATATATATATATATATTATATTATTTATATATAATATTATATAATATATATATAATATATATTATATATATATTATATATATATATATATAGTATCAACGTCTCAAAGCCCTTCCACAGTTACAAAGCCAAACACGCATACAAAACGGCCTTATTGTGTTCCGCACACATACTGTCCTGGGATCATCTGACTGCACGCTCCCCTCGCATTCGGCGGTTCCTGGGTCAGACAGTCCAGTGACTCTCCCCAAACTTAACTGCCCTACCTGTCGCCCCTCTTCTTCCCTTCCCTGCCCCCAGACCATCAAACAATCGGTACTCCCCTATTCGGGCTATGCCACTTCACGCATACCTATCGCGGACCGTGGCGCCACGTGGTGGCAGAGAACATACATATAACCGACTGTACATTTGACACATTTTTTAAGGTGGGACAGTCCCTTTAAAGGGAAATGTGTCACCTTCAAACATGGGTTTTGAACGAGATAAGCAGTCTTTGTAGGCCGTGTTAAAAAACCCTTGACTGCCAAGTTTTCGGGACTGAAAAGCTCTCCAGCCGAATATATTTGACTTGTTCGAAGGGAATTGTGGGCCATCAAACAAAGAAGAAATGTCAAAGAAATGTGGACCTTCGCGGAGGCTACAGTAATCTACGCGACTTCTCTCGAATCTGATTGGCTGAGCCATTCAGTTCTTTCGTTTGAAGTTGCAGAGTACGCATATAGTTTTTGTAAAATGAATAATGTACGTCCTTCTGTCCTGAATCGGCGCGATGTATGGCTATTTTTGACATTATGAAAAACAAGTTGTATTTCAAAATATAATCAAATCGTGTTTGACAAAAACAATCCAAGGTGAACTATTTCCTTTAAGAGCACCCGTTTAATTAAATGTCAACATTGTCCATCATTGTTATCTGTCGGTGCTGCACGCAGTGAGATCTAATTAAACTATTTTTGTCCTCGCCCCTGATACCGGGGGCGAGGGCTATATATAATAACTGCATTGGATTCAACTGCGTGCAGCACCGACCGACAGACAGAGACAGAGCCAGAGGCGGTGTCGATGAAGTGGACAGAACATCTGCACTACACTCCACATCCCACCGTCCACAGCCCAGTTTGCCCATCCCACCTCTGTCATCCCACCTCTGTCGCTCGCGTCCCCAACCCCACTCGGTCGCTCGCGTCCCCACCCCACCTCGGTCGCTCCGCGTCCCCCCCCACCTCGGTCGCTCGCGTCCCCACCCCACCTCGGTCGGCTCGCGCCCCACCCCACCCTCGGTCGCTTCGCGTCCCCACCCCACCTCGGTCGCTCACGTCCCCACCCCACCTCGGTCGCTCGCGTCCCCACCTCACCTCGGTCGCTCACGTCCCCACCCCACCTCGGTCGCTCGCGTCCCCACCCCACCTCTGTCGCTCGCGTCCCCACCCCACCTCGGTCGCTCGCGTCCCCACCCCACCTCGGTCGCTCGCGTCCCCACCTCACCTCGATCGCTGACGGGGCTGGTGGGCTGTTTGCGCGCCGGGCTCGGCTGGTTCCCAGTCGAGCAGCTGGTCGACCTCAGGTGGCCGGCCAGCTGAGTGCCGCACGCCGGGCCCACCGAGCCGGTCATGTGCGGGCGGCGCGGCTCCTTGTTGATCAGGTTCGGCGTCGACTTGAACAGGTCCTTGACGAAGTCGATCGGACGGAAGTCGGAGTCGATACAATCCACGGCCGACTCCAGCGTCAGCATCATCTCACTGACGTAACCCTGCAGGTGACGTCATAAATCACGACACAGCGTCAGCATCATCTCGCTGACGTAACCCTGCAGGTGACGTCATAAATCACGACACAGCGTCAACCAGTGTTGGAGTTTTCATTCCAGGATCTAGTCCCGGAGAGCAAAATGACTGGCAGATTGAGAGCAAATTTATGACATTTTCAGGCCATTCTCATTATACAAAAATGTCCAATCTTAATGTTTTAAAAAGACAGCTGATTTAAGATGTCAATATCCATGTGCATTGCAGAGCTGGTTGCACTGTTAAGTGTTGATGGCTCTTTGTCCAGTAGGTATCTGGTTAAAAAAATAAATGACTTTTAAGATTTTTGCTACGTGTAACAACAGACAACTGTTTTTTTTTTTACTGACACATCAATGAGTGTGTCTTAACCTGCAAAATTGAATATGAAAATGTGAGCAGTAATACATCAAAAGAGAGTAAATGTTTAAAGAGAGCAACAGCTTGTGGACCCTTAGAAGACCAGAAAATGTCAAAAATTCCAAGATTGGCGTCAACACCATCTCAGTAACTTAGCCCTGCCAGTGACGTCATACAACGCACCACCGCGCCACTGGTACTTTGGCAAAGCACCACTACCGATGACGTGCACTTTCCGGTTCACACACCAGCGGACCGTCACTTAAGCAGCCCAGTAATTGAGCACTCCTCTCAGCTCCGAATAGCGCTCCACCCACCGCACCGCTGAGACGCAGCCGGATATACCATCGACCTCGAGAGAGCCGACATCTGACTACCCTGTAAGGCGCACACAGTAACATGACCGTTTCCAGGAGAGGTGCGCCCCCGCCTACTCAGGCTTTCGGTCGTGGCCATTCAGACGGGAGAGGCCGACGGCGACCACGACGTAAGTGATTGCAGGGAGTTCGTCCGTACCCCGGGGAATACAACTGGGGATAGCCGGATATAGCGGAGAACAACGCTTTTATGTGATTTTGTCCCAACGGCACGTGACATGTGAGGACACGACCTTCTGCATCTCGTGCATGGCTTGGAGACACAGAAGGGCCAGACGGCGGAACTCGTGGGTATGATCATGTCCCACGACCGGACGTCTGAGTGGTACAGTATCCGACGGTCACACTTCAGCCTGACCCTATGTCCTGCTGCTGCTGCTGCTGCTGCTGCTGCTGCTGCTGCTGCTGCTGCTGCTGCTGCTGCTGCTGCTGCTGTTGTTATTGTTGTTATTGTTGTTTGTTTGTTTATTGGGGCTTTAGGGCGCGTCGACTGCTAAGGTCACTTTGCGCCCATTTTGTTGTTGTTGTTGTTGTTGTTGTTGTTGTTGTTGTTGTTGTTGTTGTTGCTGTTGTTGTTGTTGCTGCTGCTGCTGCTGCTGCTGTTGTTGTTGTTGTTGTTGTTGTTGTTGTTGTTGCTGTTGTTGTTGTTACCTGCATGTCCTCGCCCTGTTCGGCGACCGTCTCCACCAGCCGAGACAGGATGTCGGACAGCATCCGACCGGTGATGGGTATGCGCAGCGCGCGGAACACCTGGCGACACAAAACGACAGAGGTTACACACCGGTCAGACACACCGGACAGCGGTAATTGCACACCCGTCCATCGCTAGATAATTATACCAACACTGGCAAAAAGTCGGCAACACTCGGCAACACAGCGCGGCAGCAGCGCGACATCGACCAGACGGTAAACGAAACCGAGATACCGATCGTGTGCTAATCGGTCATCACTCACAACAAAACTAGCTCAACTACAAAACGGCAAACACATCGTTGCTCGGAAAGTCAATACCCGCGTGTCGCTAAGACCGGTGGCCGTTCTTTGACACCACCTTCCGCCCGAGCGACCCGCGAGTGGGCCGGTTTATCCGACACTTTAAACCGAGTCAAACTAGCTCGGCAGGGAGGGCAAAAACTGCACCAGACAGCAGACTTGTGCTTGATTCCGCTTCAGCGGAATCAGGTTCAACAAACACATTGGGAAACAACGCTATTTTTGATAAATCGGTATACATTTTGAAGGATGGGGTAATTACCTCCTCTGACTGATGAAAAGGGGTAATTGCGTCGGGAGGGCTGGGAACCACTACGTATAGGCATGATGTCAAGCGATGCCTATCGTTCATAATCTTGCTGTTCCGATGGACCAATGATGATCATATCAGACAGTGACGTCATGATTTACGGAAGGACGCGAGAAGAGCATCATTGAGAGGCAATATCGGCCCAATGCAGTGATCAAGGAGCAGAGCAGGGCACTGTAGCTAGGCAATTCCACGGATCAGTTCCAGGAGCTGATAATGAACGAAACGAGGACACGTCGCGCGCGGCAGTTCTGTTTGTATGTAACATCGATGTTACACTAAAAAACGTTAATAACTGCATCAGTACCGCCTCCCACTTTTTGCACCTGAGTGCGCCTCTGCCGAAAACATGTTCAATCCCAATACTTATTATGTATATTGCTGTAAAATATATCTGACGCATTTATTGTACCGCAAAATACGAAGGAAGCATGCGCCACAAAATAGCATTCTTAACCATACAAGCCTGACAGATTGCCTCACCAAAGCAAGGGCCTGGCATGGGCTCTGCAGGACCGATTTTGATCAAAATTTGACAATACGTGTATATCAATTCTAGGAAAAGCGTATGCATCAAGACGCTGGGACGAGAGATTTAGAAGCAGCAAGCGACAAACTACTAAGGGGGGGGGGCAGAATCTCACCCGCAAGGAATAGGGTTAAATACCATGTTCGAATGAATGTATGCAACATCACGCCTTCAAGTATCTCTATTGCAATGCCGAATAAAGTATTTTGTCACAGACCACTACAAACCCACATGGCGTACTTCAGAAAATGTATAACCAACTTGCTTTCGGATTTAACACCAGCATGCAGCCAGTTCCACGTAATATATTGCATGATCGAAACTGAGTTCCGTGGCGCCTCACTGAACTGGGCGGACAGATTGCATCTTTCATATATCTCACTGCACGTCGGAGCGCGCTCTAACTTCGCCGTACGCCTATGGCAGTGTGGGCCTGAGGCCATGCTTTACATACCATATATAAGGGAGCACACGTCAGGGCAGGTCAACATTTGAACGCCCCTCGTCTTCCTGCGACCGACCATCGCGTCGTCAGGCGATGGCAGGGTATTTACCGACACTTACCAATACTTGCCCGCGGTCCAACACTTAACTGCGCCTCCCATGAGCTCTGTGCGAGAGATCTCCGACCCGAAAACACGCACGCACGCACGCACGCACACACCTCCGCCCATTCAGACGTCTCTTCAATCCCTCCCCAAACAATAGATGTCTGGCATTGCTCGACTCGCACCACATAGCCGACTTTCCGGACCCAGTGCGACCGATAACCCGCAGCTGGGGTAGGATACAAACTCCGACCCTGGCCACAGCAGAGCCGGCCGTTCCCGAGCCTCTGGCGATAACCCGCAGCTGGGGGTAGATACAAACTTCGAACCTGGCACACAGCAGAAAGGCGGCCGTTCCGAGCTTGGGCGATAACCCGCAGCTGGGGTAGATACAAACTCGACCCTGGCCCAGCAGAGCCGGCCGTCCGAGCCTGGCGATACCGCAGCTGGGAGTAACAAACTCCGAACCTGGCCACAGCAGAGGCCGGCGTTCCGAGCCTCTGGCGAGTAACCGCGCTGGGGTAGGATACAACTCCGACCCTGCCACAGCAGAGCGCGGCCGTCCCGATGCCTTGGCGATACCGCAGCGGGTAGATACAAACTCCGACCTGGCCACAGCAGAGCCGGACAACGTCCCGAGCCTCTGGCATAAACCCGCAAGCTGGTGTAATACAAACTTCGAGCCTGGCCACAGCAGAGGCCGCCGTTCAGGCCTCTGGCGATAACCGCAGCTGGGGTAGATTACAAACTCCGGCCTGGCCACAGCTAGAGGCCGCCGTTCGAGCCTCTGGCGATACCCGCAGCTGGGGTAGTACAAACTCCGAGCCTGGCCACAGCAGAGCCGGCCGTCCGAGCGCCTCGGGCGATAACCCGCAGCTGGGGTAGATTAAAAAAAACTCCGAGCCTGGCCACGCAGAGCGGCCGTCCGAGGCCTTCTGGCGATACCCGCAGCGTGGGGTAGATACAAACTCCGACCCTGGCACGCAGAGCCGGCCGTCCCGAGCTCTGGCGATAACGCAGCTGGGGTGATACCACAACTCCGAGCCTGGCCACAGCAGAGCCGGCCGTTCCGAGCCTCTGGCGATATAACCGCAGTGGAGATACAAACTCCGACCCTGGCCACAGCAGAGCGGCGCGTCCCGAGCCTCTGGCCGATAACCCGCAGCTTTGGGGTAGATACAAACTCCGAGCCTGGCCACAGCAGAGCCGGCCGTCCGAGCCTCTTGCGAAACCCGCAGCTGGGGTATATACAATGCCGACCCTGGCACCAGCAGAGCGGCCGTTCCGAGCTTGGCGATAACCGCAGCTGGGGTAGATACAAACTCCGCCCTGCCACAGCAGAGCCGGCCGTTCGAGCCTCGGCGTAACCCGCAGCTGGGGTGATACAACTCCGACCCTGCCACACAGAGCGGTCCGCTTCCGAGCCTCTGGCGAAACCGCAGCCTGGCGTAGATACAAACTCGAGCCTGGCCACAGCAGAGCCGGCCGTTCGAGCCTCTGGCGATAACCCGCAAGCTGGGGGTATGATACAAACTCCGAGCCTGGCCACAGCAGAGCCGGCTCTTCGAGCTCTGGCGATAACCCCGCATGGCTGGGGGTAGATACAACTCCGAGCCTGGCCACAAGCCAGAGCCGGCCCGTCCGAGCCTCTGGCGATAACCGCAGCTGGGGAGATACAAACTCCGAACTTGGCCACCAGCAGAAGCCGGCGATCCGAGCCTCTGGCGATAACCCGCAGCTGGGGTAGATACAAACTCCGAGCCTGGCCACAGCAGAGCCGGCCGTCCCGAGCCTCTGACGATAACCCGCAGCTGGAGGTAGATACAACTCCGACCCCGCACAGTAGAGCGGCCGTCCGAGCCTCTGGCGATACCGCGCAAGCTGGGTGGATACAAACTCCGACCCTGGCCACAGCAGAGCCGCCGTTCCCAGCCTCTGGCGATAACCCGCGCTGGGTAGATACAAACTCCAGCCTGGCCACAGCAGAGCGCGGCCGTTCCGAGGCTCTGGCGATAACCCGCAGCTGGGTAAGATACAAACTCCGAGCCTTGGCACAGCAGGCCGGCCGTTCCGAAGCCTCTGGCGATAACCCGCAGCTGGAGGTAGATAAAAACTCCGAGCCTGGCCACAGCAGAGCCGGCCGTTCCGAGCCTCTTGGGCGAATAACCCGCAGCTGGGTAGTAGATACAACTCCGAGGCCTCGGGCCAAGCAGAGCCGGGGCCGTTCCGAGCCTTGGGATAACCCGCAGCTGGGGTAGATACAAACTCCGACCCTGGCCACAGCAGAGCCGGCCGTTCCGAGCCTCTGGCCGTAAGCTCTCTGCTGCAAGGCGCGGCATCCCACACAAATGTTACGCCCGGTGTTGACAGCCGCCCTGACAGCCGCCCTGTTTGAAGGCCTAGTCGGATACAAAATCCACGCCCTGCCAGACCGCAGCCCGTCTGTTAGCTCTCACACCGGAGCTGAGCTGTCGGGAGGATGCCTGAGGCGATTCAGTGCAGCGAGAGAGACGCTGGTGTGAGATAGACACGGGGCGTGACCGGGGGGGGGGGGGCTGACAGGAGCCCTCTGACACTGACAGCTGCAATCTGCCCGCGGCAGTCGCAGCTCCGACCGGCCTCTAGTCGACGCAGCGCTCACAGCCAGCCCCGGCCAGTTCCAGCCAGCTCCAGCCAGCTCCAGCCAGCTCCAGCCAACCACGGCCAGTCCCGGCCAGCTCCGGCCAGCTCCGGCCAGCTCCGGCCAGCCCCGGCCAGCTCCGGCCAGCTCCGGCCAGCTCCGGCCAGCTCCGGCAGCTCCGGCCCAGCTCGGCCAGCTCCGGCCAGCTCCGCGCCAGCTCCGGCCAGCTCGGAACAGCTCGGCCAGCTTCGGCCAGCTCCTGCCAGCTCCGGCCAGCTCCGGCCAGTCCGGCCAGCTCGGCACAGCTCCGGCGCAGCTCCGGCCAGCTCGGCCAAGCTCGGCCAGCTCCGGCCAGGTCCGAGTGCCAGCTCGGCCAGCTCGGCCAGCTCCGGCAGCTCGGCCAGCTCCGGCCAGCTCCAGCCAGCCACCAGCTCCAGCCAGCTTCCAGCCAGCTCCAGCCAGCTCCAGCCAGCTCCAGCCAGCTCCAGCCAGCTCCAGCCAGCTCCGGCCAGCTCCGGCCAGCTATGGCCAGCCCCGACTTTGTAGTTTCAACCACTTTATGTGCAATGCGACGGAGTTACGTGCAAAAGCAAAGTGGGACATACAAACATTTTCACATAAACTTATTTAATTTGTTAGATGAGCCCTTTACATTTGCTAATTTTGAAAGCTGTACAAATAGATTCGGTGCCACTATTCTCGGTTGTTGGGTACTGTGTCAAGACTGTGTCATTTAAGCCATTTGAATGCAGTAGCCCGGCCGATGGATATGCTGGGGCAGACGTTCAACATATCTGGAAAGACGCAGTTCTCATTTGACCACCGTCGGCTGCCTGTTGACGACTCCATTAGCCTAACGTCCACTCCATGGAGACGTTACAGGGACAGCGGGAAACGATGACGCTTCCAAAGAGCAGCCGCCACAGCACGGCTTTCGAGATTACGGATACTAGACACTGTTTGTAAGTGATACAAATTCTTTGTATGGCAAGAGACAGCTGGGACATTCCATGACAGATCGACTAAGCCATAACACCCTACATCTCAGATTTATATTTAAATACGTTCTGGGGTTATCTGGGCCGTAGATTCACGCTGTGAAATTTTCGGACCATCCGTCAAATGGTTTTTCGAGTTATAGCCTCAGACATTATTCGATTTTGCTCAAAACCTTCAATTTTTAGCGGGCGATATCTCCCATATAAATTATGGGAGTCATTTAAACCTGTATATCATAATAATCATCACAAACCATATATTTGAGTGATATAACATTACACAAAATAGATTTTAAGTAAAATCACGTTTTTATCATGTGGCCACAACAAATTATGATGTTTTTCCTTGCCAGCATTTACTTCAATATATACAGGGTGTAACACAATTATCCGGACATCTATTTTTGCGCAACTTCCGCTCGCACTCGGCCCTGTGTGGAGGTAGGAGCGGGGAAGTTTGATGAATCCGTACATGCACTTCCGGCCTACAGTGCCCGGGCGACCTGACCTTTGGGCGGTTACCTGAGCCCTCAGTACGGGACGGGTCACCGCCAGAGTCACTTTTAAGTTTTCGTCCAGGGCAACAATGAGAAAAGAAAGCCCTTCCTTTCGCAGAAGATCAGAAGATCAGCCAAAAGATCGTCTGTTGACAGCTGGTCATCAGCAGAAGGAAGCCAGCTTGACGTCTGGTTGAAACGTGACAAGCTGAGGCTTGGCCTGCAGATCCAGCCCGGCCGCGGCCACAAGACCGCTCTCCACCCAGTGGCCAAGAGAGTCTCATGATGGCGGCAGAGAAACGTCACCAATCGATTTGGAAACTGGTCCGACAGCTCACCTAGGCAGGCTACATGACCCCCCGCATGATGGTCTACCGCCACCTGCGCAACAACCTGGACATGCAGTCCTTACAACTGAAACGGAGGCCTTTCGATACCAGCGGAAAACATAATGTCCGGATAATTTCGTTACACCCTGTAAGCCTTCGATAGTAAAAATATTGGTGGAGATATAGTTTTTCTCTAAATAGTTCATTTACATTTTTTTTTAATATTGGAATAAAAAATAAAGGTCACCAGCACGTATTTGAATAATTAAAAAAATACTATTCAAATACGTGTGTGACCATTATTTTTTCAAATTCAAAAATGTTTTAAAAACACCGGCACACAATATTTCGAAAAAATGTTTTCTTTAATATTGCTACGAGGAATGCAATGTTATTGAAGCAATGCTGGCATGGAAACATCAATAAGAGTGGCCACATTGATAAAAAAACTGATTTACTTAAAAATACGCTGTTAAAAATTTCCAAATTTTAAACCTTATCCAAACAATGTTATATTCACATAACTATGGTATGATTCTTATGTTTAAATGAACTCCCATAATTTGTATGGGAAGGTATCTTGCGAACGGTCAAGGCATTCCATTAGTATCGTATAGGTATTGTGAACAGGAAAGGCATTCAAACGGGAGGGCATTGCAATCGGGAGGAATATGCGATAGGTTGGAAATCGATTAGGGGATTCGACACCTCCCCGAAGCGGACCGCGCTAGGTAATCTCCACCTGAGCGGACCCGCCGCCTCGCTCAGAAGACGTATAAGCGTCCTGCGCGATAGCCTGGCCGCAGCCTACCGGCAGTGAACACCGGTGCTAGTGCGGGACCGCCGCAATTACCGCTATTAAGAGCGTCCCCTGCGGGGTAGCCTCGCCGCAGCCTACGGCAGTGAACCCTGCATGTGAACAGGAACCTACCTGCAGAAACAAAGAAACATTCGCAGTGAACCGTGGGCGTAAGTGTTAACTCTCCACATGAGCCGCTAAACCTTATAGAGCGTCCCGGCGCGGGTAGCCTGGCCGCAGCCTACCTGCAGTGACCGTCCCGGCGCGGGTAGCCCGGCCGCAGCCTACCTGCAGTGAACCTGCAGTGAACAGTGAGCCTACCTGCAGTGACCGGCTGGCGTAGTGGCGGGACGAGCAGCTGAGCGCCACGTGCAGCGCCACCTGCGCCCACCGCTCCTGGATGCGGGCCGACGGCAGGCTCTCGCCGAAGATGCGCAGCACGTGGCCCAGCAGGCGGGACAGCTGCTCCGACGAGTGGATGTGCCATACCTGCCGCGCAGTCAACACAGGAGACCGTCAACACAGGAGACTGTGGGTCAACAGAGGTCAACACAGGAGACTGTGGGTCAACAGAGGTCAACACAGGAGACCGTAGATCAACAGAGGTCAACACAGGAGATCGTGGGTCAACAGAGACCGTCATCAGTCAGCACAGGTCATCACATCACAGGTCACCGAGGGTTACTCCATGCCAACAAAGGTGATTCTAAGCGTTCCAAAGCCGCCAGAAGTCACCACAGACCACCACAGGATAGAGAAAAGCATCTCAGGTCACCGAGGGTTACTACATGCCAACAAAGGTTCCAAAGCCGCCAGAAAGCGTTCCAAAGCTGCCAAAAATCGCCACAGACCACCACAGGTAAACACTGGTAAGAGAAAATCCTCGCAGGTCACCAAGGGTCTACTCAAGTCAACATAGGTGAACAGGTCATCAAGGGTCATCACAGGCTGCCAAGGGTCAACACAGGAGGTTGCTTCGAGTCACCGTAGGATATAGTCAGCCATCACAGATCGACAAGAGTGAACACGGTCACGACAGGTAAATGCTGCGACAACAACCTTAATAACGTAACTTCAGCGTCGCATATCACATATTATAACAATATTTATGACGTAAAAGTTACCGGTAAATACTAAGTAGTCATGCTACAAGGAAAAGTGAGCAGCATGTTTTTCATTAACAGATAATTAACAGTATTCATCTGATGTAGGTGCGACACCACACACAATTGACCCCGCAATTCTCAGACTCTCACCGTGTGCCTTATGTAAGCCTGTGGGTTGATTATAATCCACCCTTACTTATGTAAGGGTGAATAATGTTTGTATGTTATATGCTGTTATCAGCGCAACGGTCTACATTGATTCACTTGGGCTCAGAGTTCATTAACTTTAACCAGAACCCAAACGCACTGAGGCTGCTCCTGACCAACGTTGCGTTTTACCTCCAGCCTAACATCAGACAATGTTCCGTGTCACACAACGCTACGGCAAGACCCAGCGTGCCGGGCCGAGCCTCAGTTGGCAGGGTGCCAATAGACAATACACCAGACCGTGTCTCTCACCAGGCAGGGAAAAGCAGAATGTCTAGCGAGCTAATTCTATCGGGGATGTAAATTGCACAACGTGATGCAATAGGCATCATAGGCAGCCGAAGTGTCAATCAGAGACGTGGCCAAGGATGAGGGGGCGTGGATCCATGGCCCTCCTGAGCAAATCAAATTTACACTAGATAAAATGGGATTCTCTGACCATCCGACAATCTTGAAGTCGCTGTCAGACAATCAACGACGACACTAGGCTAGACGCATTTAGCAAATTATCAACCAAATTGCTTACAAGCGGCTAAGTTTTGGGAACAAATTGTTTTAATGATTTATACTTGTCTATAACGGCCAAAGATAATGGTTATCTCAGTTCAAAAACAAAATAAAACAAAGACAAAAAACAAAGGCGAAACATTCCCTTTAAACGAGGCCGCCTATCCAGTATCCAGTCTTTTCTTTTGCACCAACACGAAATCGGTCATATTTCCTTGAGCTCTTCCGAATTCAGTCAGTACCGATGCACAAAGTAGTCCAAGACCGTCACCAAGCGGGTCTGATTTCCCGTCACCTCACTCCACGGGCCTATTCCGACTCCGGCCATCACAAGTCCGCCTGAGTGGCAGCAGTTACCAGCGCCACATATCACCAGCTCATCTCGCAACGCAATATAGGCGTCCGGCACGGTCTCTCTACAGTCTACAGGCTTATAAGAGCCGGCATATCACCGGACACTCAGCGCGGCGCCGCACTTCAATCGGACTCTGATCCCACGCACTCCGAAAGTAATGAGCCACTTTGTGCTGCAGCGCGGCGCTGTGAGGGCTCACACCAGCCCTGAGGCAATGTCCGGCGTATAGGTGATTACTATTGTAGGAATTGGCACCTACACCAAGGGGGCGCCAACCTCTGACGTCACGCGGAAATTATAATCAGCTGGACGGTTACGCCTTGCTGGGACTAAAGGGTTATTCTTACCAACGATACCCGCGGGGATTCCAGGGCATATGCATAAAAAGTTTTCCAACGATTCCCGAAACAAAGAGTTTATAGGAATAACAATGAATAAGTACATTGTCAAACTGCCGTAGAGTAGTGCAGACTAAACGCTCGCCGGGGGTTCAAAGGACTCTTGCAAGGACTGTGCACGGTCAGAACACGGCCTAAGCCATGGTAGATACAAAAATGAAATGCCATGCATTTTGTGTCTTATTAATAATAGGCAAAGTCCAAAAACGAAAGTCAGAAACTCATATTCGAAACAAATGCGCAAGGTTGAATCCTACTAGAAATGGTACCATATTTAGTTTACAGCTAGCGTTCTAAGCTAGGATAACCAAATTTACGGATTCATTGTAAGAATAAAGATGAAAATAACAAAAATGAATTTCTAAAACATGCATAAAATATAAAAATATAAACTAAATATCAACTTTAACTCTCAAAAAGCTCTAACGATTGATATCATACATACTGAATTTAATCCAATCCTAGTATCAACTATAAACATACCATGGTTCGTTCCTGGAGGAAGAGCTTTTGCGCTCAGGCTTGTAGTGTTTCTTAAAATATGTGTACAGTGTTATCAGAGGAGATGGCCAATCAGCAACGACCTTTTCCGTCGCTGATTGGTCTTTGCTCCAGATCAAACTGTTCACCTTTTTATGAAACACAATTATGAGTGCAAGTACAGTAAAATAAGTATCTTCTAACTTTGAATTAATTTTAACATTTTTTTTTTAAAATTGATATTATAGGTTTTCATTAATTGTCTACTCTCTGTATGCTTTTCTAGCCGCGACTTTTCTGGTTTTCCCAAACTGGCTACACAATACCAAAAGCTTACACATGGACAATCCACACTTTGGCTTTAAGGTATAACAACTATGAAATCGAGTGAATTTCTGGAATGATATGCTTCATTTTGGAAAGAAATCAGTTTTACATCATGATATTTTAAATCGCAGCGCGGACTCTTTACCGTTGATAAAAGAATTGTTGAAGTAAAAAAAGTATTGCTTCATGTTGTTGTTTTGCTTTGGAAAGCCGATTCAATGCTCTTATCGTTGCTATTTGTTGCGGCTATGTGCTTTTCAGACCAATTATTAATTTTTTTCATATATATATATATTATATATAATATATATTATAATATATTTATATATATATATATATATAATATATGTTATATAAATATATATATATATAATATATATATATATTATATATATTATATATATATATATATATTTCCAAAGCTCTACACAAGCATTCTTATTTTGCATAACGCAGTCATTGTAAGGCCATCACGTGCATTGCTCATACACGCAATAGGAGCAACCACTCTGCCACTATAGTTAATATAATTATAATTTTATTTTTGTGTTTATGAATCTGCAAAAGTATTGCTTTGATATTCATAGTTTACTTATTGTTTTAGGGTCCAAAAAATCAGCTGACGAAAGTGGTACACATAGGTCTGTGCTTAAGGCCGGCACTCGGCGCTACCTGGTCTCTAATTACCGTGACCTACACGAAGCAGGTAAACGAAAATATCTCATAAAATCAGAACCAATAAAGTTGTGAGGGAATCCCAGCGCAACAGAAATAAATACTGATAGTAAACATCCCCAGTAAATATTACCAGCCATGGAGGTTAGATGCGCAATGCGCATGACAACCGAATCAAACTATCCACCGTTATCTGCAGACAACACACAACACACAAACCTACCCAGTACCCACACCACCCCATGCCCATCACCACATTTTCCGCGTCATGTCATTGATCACTCACGGCGCTCCGTCCGTTAACTAGCCCCTGGGGTACGCCCCGCACGCCGGCGTCCCTATCGATGTACCCGTACCGCAGCGAATCGTGGCCGGCCGGCCGCCGCGACCGGTCACAGCGTGAGATGATTAACGAGATGTGTGCCAGCGCGCCGTGTGCGACCGTGACGCGACCGTACCCACGTTATCGGTCATCAGCGATCGCTATGGGTCATTACCGCGATGTGCCAGCACCGCCCAGCACCAGCACCGCCCAGCACCGCTCCAGCCCGATTCGAAGGCCAGGCGCGGACCGGTGGTGGGGCGGTAAGCCGTAAGGTGGTGGGACGGTGGCCGATGTGGGTCGGTGGGTCGGTAGGCAGAGGACCGTTGCACTATGTCATAGGTTGCTTTCCACATGTGGCCAAAGTGGCAAAATGTGAGTTGTCGAGCATCCACTTAAAACCAATATATTTGGAAAAAGAATCCTCTAAAGCATTGGAATCCATGGATAATGCTGGTTTTGAGCGATCCGGGAAGTCACTGTAGAGGCGCAAAGTATGACGATGTCAATGCGTACTCTGTCTTGCATCCGGTCGGTCGGAAAACACTTAAGTTTGACAGCCGGTATCTCAGCTGAATATGATGATATTGGCAAATGCTGGATAGTGTTGGAATCTCAGAACGATTTGCTAACGAGTCAATGTCACGTTGTTTGTTTTATAAGTTTTACTACACATCACACTTGTCTAGATAATTTGATTAATGAGTGTTAACAAGCGAATAAAAAAAAACTACGTCGAACTTCCCGTAGACCGACAAAAAATTCCAGTGGTTGCATAGATTCAAGCTACCTCTTAAAAGGAGCCTACAAGCGTGAGGAATGTGTTTGCAAAACATCTAGATAGGCAAGATAGGGCTGAGCCGAGTTATGGACGTTTTCCCTAGCCCATGCCGCGCGCTTGCTGATAGCATATCCTGCATTGTCCTCCGGGAGTGCAGGATATCCTATCAGCGAGCGCGCCAATGTCCCCCGTAACGCCGCACAGGGACGGGCGCCGCGTGTCGCGCGCCGTCCGAAAATAGCTGCCAAACTTAAGTGTTTTCCGATCACCCAGATGCAAGACAGAAGACACTTGATTGATTGAAGACGCATTTACATCATCATACTTAGCGCC
>VOPJ01012668.1:0-40356 GCA_014673585.1 Semibalanus balanoides
TGAAAGGAACGGAAAATAAAGCGAAGTGAAATATTGTCCCGTTCTGATCAATTGTGTGTGCTCTGTGCATTGGCCGTACCTACCTACTGCGCCTTCCTCTGTACTCTGGGATCGCCTTTTTATATATTATTCAAAAAGCAAAACTGTATTGATATTTGATACGTTTGTATATTTTATTGTCTGGAGATTAATTTATAATGAGATGGTTGCTCTCAATGTTCATCCCTCATCTCATGCACCTCACGAGAACTCCATCGTCATACAAATTTCAAGACTCGTGCGAACTTGTAATGCTTGGCAGATATACGACTTATGAGTATGTTTTATATTTTGCATAATGTTCGCCTTTCTTTCCTCTTTGATTTCCCTTTTTGTTGATATCGTTGTTGCCACCACATGCCAGCCAGTCAATAATTACCGGCCGTAAAGCGTATCTGCCCATCTCAGGTAACGCCTCTCTCTCTCTCTCTCTCTCTCTCTCTCTCTCTCCCGGAGTCAGTCAATCGGTATGTAATGGGCTGCCGTGAACCATTATAGCGGCGGCGGCCGGCGGGTAAAAACGGCTCATCGTCTGCCCGGCGGGGGCGTTCGTAAGAGTTCGGTGGGTGGATGGTGGTGGCTGCCGCCGGACAAAGAAAGGACGCTGCGTCTCGCCCCTGGTGACCAGGCTGGGTCCGGACTGCGGTGTAAAAACCACCGTGCCCGAGCCGCGGCGCCGTGGTCCCGGACCGTGGACCGGTGCGGTGCGGGGAGCTGTGACCAGCCAGGTGGCGGTGACGCGGTGACTAGCCAGGTGCCGGCCCTGCAGGTGGCGACTCGACACAGCCGCCGTACAGTACCGGCCGCTTAGTTGTGAGTTACTACTTACTTGTGCTAACCCGTCCTCTGCTGGGCGATTACAGGCAGGCACGTAGGCACGTAGCTCAGGGGAATCAAATTGTGTTCCTCAACCAAATGTCGCTGGCCGGGGGGTGGGGAGTGGGGGTCGGGTTGGTCAGCGAAACCCATTTTATATAGTGTAAATTGATTTTACTCAGGGGGCATGGCCCCCGTGCCCCCCCCCCCCCCTTGGCTACGTCCCTGGTTACAGGTTGAGTGGTGGTGCAAGGCAGTAATAAGCAATTAGGGATCGCTAACCCGTACTACCCGTGGCACACCCATTGTTCCTATAAGTTATAATTTTAAATAGTAAGTTAGACGTGTGACTGTTGAGGTAGTGCGGTGATTTGCCACACTGCCGCACACTCTGATTCATTCGGCCCTGCTTTAAGCGGCAGGACGGACACAGCAGGTAGTTTGGTAGCCAGCAGAGCAGAGGAGTTGTTGGGGAGTTTGTGCACCCCTTACATCCGGCATATATCTGACCCAGATCGTAATTTATGGTAGTGGTTCGATTGACTTCCCACAGCGCCAAATAGCGATAACTCCCTCCGACACCGATCAGCTGAGCGGCGTTAGTGGCCGTTATTTTGACAGCCGGCTATTTGTGCTCCGGACGCGGCGGCCATTATCTCTCCGTCCTGGACTGTCGGGCTCGGCGGCCGACACCGACCGACCGACCCGGAGGAGCACAGCCTGGACAGAGCCTGAACACGGGCTGAACGGAGGCTGGACAGAGCCTGAACACAGCCTAAACACAGGCTGAGCACAGCCTGAGCACAGCCTGAACACGGGCTGAACAGAGGCTGGACAGAGCCTGAACAGAGGCTGGACAGAGCCTGAACACAGCCTGAACACAGCCTGAACACAGCCTGAACATAATCTGAAACAGAACTTGAACATAAACTAAACAGAACCTGAACACAGCCTGAACAGGGCTGAGCACAGCCTGAACACAAGCCTGAACACAGGCCTGAACACAGCCATGACACAGCCTACAGAGCCTGAACACGGGCTGAACAGAGGCTGGACCGTGTCGGATCACGACCCGGCGGGCCGGGTGGCGCGGCTCCGCAAATATCGGGGTCGCGCACTGCTTCCGACACGACACGGCGCGGCGGAAACAAGCGCCTCCATTAGCCCACATTACCCCGGCCGGCTGACCTGCCGACTGCAGACAGCAGCAGACTCGTATGTGACTCAGAGTCGGTCTGTGGAGTCAGCGGGGTCGGCTGAATGGGCGGCTGCCGGCAGCGGTCCAGCGTCCGGCGCCCCGTGGCTGACTCGGTCACCAGCCAGCCACGGCACATGGTGGCGCCACTGGTGACCCCGGCTGTCCGGGACTGACACAGTGGCGCCACTGGTGACCTGGTGACGATGTTGTCTGAGGACCGGGACGGTAGCGTCGTTCGTGACCTGGTGACGGGGGGTTAACTGCGGCGTGCGAGTCGTCACGACTGTCACACGGCAGCGGTCACGGGTCACCGGTTTCCGTTTCTACATCACTAGCCTCTACTCCGCCCGGGAGAGCGGGGTTTTCGTGTCAGCATGCGTGGCTGATATTTGGTGACATAGTTCCTTGTTCGTGATGACGCATTCGCCGGGTTTTATTACCTAGCATTCGCCTTGATTGTATTGCCTAGTTTCATCTAGCATATCGCCTCGTTCTTCTGGAGGCCCGACTCCATGCCTGCCTCCCTGCCCTCTCTGTCCTCCCTCCCTGCCTGGGTGGGAGCCTAGTTCGCCAATTCGTCTGTCCCCAGGGTCCTCCTGTTCGGCTTTCATTCTGGTCCCTCCGCTTCGTTCGCCGGGCGCACCTGTCTCCGTCCCGTCTGTCGCCGCCTCTGTCCGGGAGGTGCCGCCGCCGCCGCCCCTCAGCCCGCCCCTGCTGGAACGCGCCGCTCGCTCTTAGCAGCCACGGGACGCCGCGGCTCACTGCAAAACACAAACAAGGGGTGTGCCGCGGGCGGCCGCCACGCCACCGCCGCACAGCCGCCCTCAGGAATGCGGCTCGGCCGGGCAGCGGCGGCGGCGGCGGCACCGCGGGCTGCGAGGTCACCGTCCCCTACAGAGGGCAGGCTGGCCTGTAGGCTGCCCTTCCCCGTCCCCTACAGAGGACAGGTCGGTCCTCGGGCTGCCCTTCCGCGTCCCCTACAGTGGGGCCAGGCAGGCCTGCGGGCTGTTGCCCTCCCTCGTCCCCCTTACAGCGACACCGTCTGCCAGCGGAGGGCAGGCCAGCCTGCGGCTCCCGTGGCTTCTTCTCGGTGCCGCGGATATACACCGACTGCACCATGAGCCCATTATCGCCTGGGTCTCAGCCGGCAGCGTGAGTAGCAGCGGCACCGCCGGGCGCCTCCTGTCCAATAACAGCCAGCCTGCGGCGGCGACTGTTATTCTCTCCAGTCGGCGGGGTGCGGATGGGGCGCCAGTGACGCCACTGGAGCCGGGCCGGGCCGCTGCAGTCGCCGGGTGACCGCCGTGCTGGAGCGTCTGGAGCCTCTGGAGCCGCTGGAGCCTCTGGAGTCGCTGGAGCCTCTGGAGCCGCTGGAGTCTCTGGAGCCTCTGGAGCCTCTGGAGCGTCTGGAGCGTCTGGAGCCTCTGGAGCCTCTGGAGCCTCGGTAGCCTCTGGAGCGTCTGTAGCCTCTGTAGCCTCTGGAGCGTCTGGAGCCGCTGGAGCGTCTGTAGCCTCTGGAGCGTCTGGAGCCGCTGGAGTGGCGTTGTAGCGGCGGCTGGGACTCGGCCAGCTCCCTCTCGTGTGTCAGTCGGACTGTCGGGGTGCCGTCCGCTGGTCGGCAGAGCGTGACGGCCGAGCCGGCGGCAGCGGCGGCGGTGCGGCCGAGATAGCTCTGCGGGCTGCTCACCAGGCGCCTCCTCTCTCGGAGCAGCCGAGCGTACCGTGTCGGTCGGCGGGTCAGCTGCGGCAGTCCGTCAGCAGAGAGGGCGGTGTGCTGCTGCGGTGTGGTGGTGCTGTGCTGGACGAGCTGCGGCTGCCGGTGAAGCTGTGTGTCGTGCTGCTGGAGGGACGGCGCCATGTCGGCCACAGCCTTCTCGGCGATGGACCGCTCGTGGTACCGGGAGCTGCACGGTTTCCCGGTGCGGGCCCTGCCCTGGGACGGCGCGGAGACGGAGCACAGTTCGACAGGTGAGCAGCGCCGCGGAAACCCGCACACCGGGTCAGACAACTCGTGGTACCGGGTCAGACAACTCGTGGTACCGGGTCAGACAACTCGCGGCCGATGGGCAGTATGGTAAAAACGAGACTGAGTGAAGTGGTTTAGGGAGTGGAGGTATTGCACGAATGATGGCGATTTTGACGGCGGCTTTGGAACGGTACGGCCCTTCATATAGTTTCCAGTCACTCATTTCCTTAACTTTTAAATAGAACAAGCATATATGCATCTAACCCGTGGTGCCAAAACGGCAGTATGTTCTGCGACACTTGAAGCAAAGCTTCAGAGCTTATTTTCCTTTGTAGTCTCGAGTAGATCCAACACAGCTGCTTTGTCAGACAGTCGTCGCGAACAGTGGTGATAGAGGATAAACATATGAAGCTCGATAGTGGCCTGGCTCAGTAGTGAACGGATGACAGTGTTGTGTGGCTGGTGAACGATGAGACGGCGTGCGGTTGTGAGCCCCGTCAGCCGCCGGCTGGCCCGCCAGAGGTCGCTGCGGGTCACTGGCTGTCTCCCCACCGTCCCATGGCGCGGCCGGAGGGGCAGTTCTGCACTATGCACTCCTGCCGCGTCCCATGAGGGGCGCACCACACTCCGCTGCAGCGCGCGGCGCCGTGCCGGGTCCCACAGCGCCGGCCCCGTCTGCAGCAGAGGGTAGCAGCCCCTCCCGGGAAATCTGCCGACCACGCCACGGAAACGGCCGCGCTGCTCAGTTGTTTATGTTTGCGCAGACCTGCCTGGTTCGGCCGGGCCGGCATCCCGCGGCGTGATGAAAGAAACATGAGCACCAGCAGCGTCTGCCTGCAGAGAGCTAAACAGCCATATCGCTGCAGGGAGGTAAACGGCCGGCATACCGAGCTGTGTGACCTGCAGGGAGGGGTCTGATGCGCCGTCATGGTCCCCCCTGCAGAGAGTCAAATAACTTATCCTGTAGGGGTCTGAGGGGCCGTCATGGTCCCTGCAGGGAGTTAAATAACTCATCCCTGCAGTGGTATGAGGTGCCGTCATCCCTATGTCTGCCGCTGCCACCTGCAGGGATGATATAGGCCTCGTTCTCTGCCGGTCTCCCTTCGGGAGGCTGTGGTTTCTCTCCGGTACTGAGGCCCGCGCATTCCGGCCTTTCCCGGAGAGTTCAGCCGTCGCCACCCAGCATTCAACCGCGCCGGCAAACAAAGCTCGTGACTCCGCGCCGGAAGTGCCCTCTGAGCGCCGTGAGTGTCGCGCGCGCCGCGGAAAAGTGGCGCAGCACCGCGCCGTTTCCCGCCGCTCTACTTGACCATCTGACCCGCCACTGCACCAGTGGCATTGTGCCCGGCGTATGGCATCAGGCATACTTTAATATAAGATCAAGGAACTCGCAAGTTGTATTTCTATATGCCTTATTAGGTAAAGTTACTTAAAAGGTTTCAAGCTTATTTATGATTATTATGCAAGGCTAGACTTATATACTGGCCAATTTTGCAAAATAATTAGTTTTATGTCTAATCATACATTCAAACTTGGTATTTGTTGTCATGACCGGAACCAGACCAGTCTAGAAAGGCCGTTAAGACGTTCTGTCAGTTCTCAGTGGGAGAGACGCCGCAGGTCAGGTCAGACCAGCCAGTGAGACGGCGCGGCTCTGCGGGGCCCTTCCCCAGCAGACGGTGGGAGCTGAGCGTGTGCTGGGGGACGACGGCCTCTCTACCCCAGCTGACGCTGTGTACGTGTGTATCGGGATGGAGGGGAGAGATGCTGGCCCTGACGTGTGTCGGGGGACGGCCTCAGCTCCCCCAGCTGCCGACGTGTACGTGTTGAGGGGAGATGTCGGCCCCGATACGGCTTCACCGTCCCCCCTGAGCCGCCGGGCCTGGCCGCTGGACCGGCGATGTGGGCCACCTGCCGCTGGAGAGCCGATCTCGGCGGCGATTCCGCGTCGCTCCACTGGCTGTGGGTCACCGCAGTGGTTAGCCGTCACGGCTGCCTGCACTGTGCCGCCCTCGCCAGTCTAGTGACCTCACCTGCCGGCTTCGACTGACAGGCCAGAGGTCACGGGCGCTCTCACGGCGGTGCCGCCGTCGGTGCACAACACCTGTCAGTCAGGTGTGGCAGTGGAGGCGATGATTCACTCACTCCGTGTTGACTTCTTCTATCGTTCAGGTTTCTTGCCGGCACATGTGGCGCTGCACGTGAACGGGGAGGACCCCGTCCCTTCCCCGCGCCACACACACTTTCCACGCGAGCTGGCCATGTCCCGCCCACCACAGATGCACTTATTGCGCTGCGCCGCGGCGATGTGTGCCGACTGGCGACACCAGCTGCGGTCGCCGTCGGTGGCTGGCTGACACCTGGCTGACAGCCGCCTCCGTCGCCGCCGCCGCCGTGCAGCCGCCGTCAGTCGTTACTCTGTCGCTGCACCAGACGCGCGCGTGTGTGTACCACCCGCCCTTTTCTGGACCGTTCCGTGTCCACCGGACTGCAGAGTGGCGGACCCGGGAGCGGAGCGGACTAGTTCAGCAGCCGCACATAACCCGCCGTGGCGGCGAGCCGGCTGTGACGTCACTGAGAGCCGGGCAGCGGAGCTCGGGCGCGGCTCCGGGGACCGGCCGCAGTAGGTGTCCATAACTCCCATACCACGTGATGAGCCGCCGCGACCCCCGGCGGCCGCTGTTCGAGCTGCTGGGCACCAGTCTGCGTCACACCTGGCACGATCTCAGCGACGGCGACGCGTCAGGGGAGGAGGAGGAGGAGGAACAGGAGCCTGCAGTGAGGAGTCGACCGGCCGGCCCCGGTGACGGCGTGGACGGGTTAGACGGCCAGGTGCGGGAGGCGGAGCAGACGGCCGCGCGGCCGGGACTGCACGTCACCTGGAGCACTGACCTGCGCTCCGAACTGCCGGATGTGGTCGTCAACACGGCACAAATGGAGCACGGCAAGTGTAGCGACGATGCGGGAAGCCACTCACGTGATGGTATCACGGGTCCCGCGGCGTCGGCGGCCGGCGCGATCGAGACTGACTTCCCTCCACTATCCGACGGTGAATCTGCCGCCTCTGGCCGATCTCCGCTGAGTATTACAGAGCCGTCTGTGGTCTCCTCGGACTCGGAGCCGACTGGGTTCAGCGTAACCGACAGCGGCGGTGCCGGGAAGCGTTCGTTTTACTACGGCGGCAGTCATGGTCCGGAGTCTGTCGACTGCCCGCACAGTGCTGAGTCGTCAGAGACCTCCGGGCCCTCTGACCAGTCCCGGCCGGGACACCTGCGGCGGCCGCCGAGTAACGCTCCTCGTCTGCGGCGGTCCGGCAGCTCGTCCTCAGCCGGTTCCTTCAGCCGCGAGCTGTACGAGGAGGCCCAGGTGTTCCCCAGTAACAAGGTGGCCGGAAGATGGCGCCCCGAACCGCACGACGGTAAGTAAAGGTGGCGCTACAGTCTTAGACGCCTGGTGGCGGTGCTGAATGCTGATGCCTGGCTGGGACGAGAAGGACTGGGACAGGTCGATCGGCGAAATGGGATTACCTCGGATATGGCTTCATGGAATTGTGTCAACTATTACTGTTTGCATGATGCATTCACGTGCTGTACCACATCCGTGTAAATTGTGATCGCCCGCATCGAAGAGCACTGGGCTGGAATTCCCACTTTCCTGCATTCATTAGCTGAAAATTTCCCACTTTCGCTCCTTATTTCGCGTCTTTTAGAACGCTGAATCAAACTTTGACAATGCATTGCGTACGAATCAATGCTTTTTCCTCGGTGGCGTGTTGATTTTTGACTGAGCACACACTACGAAACGCCATCGCCGTCTTGCGCTACTACCCAACTCTCGAACGCCGCCCGTCTGCCCGTGTCCAGCGCCTGGGCGCGCCCCTGCTCCCGCCGGGTCACGTGACGGCCGGGGGCGGCCCGGGTCAGCTGACTGTGACCCGGCCGGGTCAGTCGTGGCTCTGGGCTGCGTCGGGTGCGGGTCGGGGGTGGTGTGTGGCCAATGATGGGCGATAGTGAGCGGCTGTAAACTGGGCCACGCGGCTCCGTCACTGAGGAGGCAGTGATGCCGTTCACTGTGCTGCGAGTCACGCTGGCCAGGGTCACTGTCAGTGTCGAGAGTATCGTATCCCTGCAGGAGCAGGCAGGTAGGGTAAACGTCCCATCCTCGGACACGTCCTAACCTCGGACTTGTCATGACATCGATCAGAATGCAGACGATACCGACGCACTGTGCTTTAGTGAATCGGTATGGTTTACATTTTGATAGCATGAAAACACCGAGGATAGGATGTGTCCGCGGTTACAGCAGTTGACCCTATGTCAATAACCGCTGACTGGTTTTGTCTTGCTGTTGTGAATGATTCAGGATACATTGGCAAGCAGATTCACCATGGCTGTATGCATTCACTTGTGGTTCTTAGCAATACACAAAGTGCATAGCGAATTCAATTTGCTTAATACACATGTCTGTATTTGTTCCCGATGACGGTCATCCGCGTATGAAATCAAACTGTGACGTTTTTAGGCGAGGGATTTCAGAGAAAAGACTAGATGATAATATAATTGCGTTTTTTAACAGGGCGGTTTCGTAATAAACAACTCTTGAACAGTCTGCAAAGTGAAGTTTACAACATTTGTAGATAAAAAAAAAAAAACACATTTACCTATGAGGTTTGACTTTGCACGCTGATGAAGTTGTTGTTACGAAACATATCTGCCAAAATAAACGCATTTAAATTATCATCTATTCAGCTGTCAAAATATATTCATATAATTCAAAAGAAACATGTCTACTGTCTGGCTAGAATCCTGTCTGGCTCGCGCTCCCGCTTTTGATCGCTGCGAGGCTGAGCTAGCCCAGCCGTCTGGCGGCGTCCGGCCTGACATCTGGTGGCGGCCGGCTGTAACTGCGAGCCGCGGTAGCAGTAAACACGTCTCGGCTCCTGCGGCTTTCTCCATCTCTGATGATATCTTTAATCACAGAGGATATCAAATTCCATTGGCCACTGGTGGCGTACCGGGCCAGTTTGAGGTGGCAGGTCCGCTGTCCGTCTCTGGGACCAGGTGTGGCCAGTAGGAGGTCGGCGGACGATTAGCTGCCACTGGTCCTGTGTCGCCGGCCGCCCGGCCCGCCCGGCCTGTCCAGTCCAGCCAGTCTGGTCCGGACGTCAGCCGGGTAGCTTGCTCCACTTGTCGGTCCAGCGGCGGCGGTTTAGCGGCGGCGGTGGTCTCAGTCGTCATCGTTCTGTGGCCGGCGGAGCTGGTGCCGTCTCTGAAGGTCCAGCGCGGCCCCAGTGTCTCGAGTGTCCAGCCTCAGGGGAGCCGTCTCGCCGTGGTGTGGTCTGCCTCCAGTCAGTTGACCATGCGGACCGTCAGCATGCCGAACATCCTCCGGGAGACAGAGGAGCTGAAGCTGCCCAACGGAGTCATCATCGTCTTCTCCCACCTGCTCGGTAACTGCGGCTGTGACGGGGTGCGGCTGGGGTCCTGCTCGGTACGGACGCTACGTCGGGGAGGGAGGGGGAGGGTCTGCTGGGTATGGGAGCAGCTACGGCGGGGTGGGGAGGGTCCTTCTTGTTATGTAGATTGCCACGGCCAGGGGGGGGGGCAGTTCGTCTTGGTCTCGCGCGATATCCTCTTGCTGTTATCTGAGTTGAACTTGTCTCCTAGTCTTCTTGGTGTGCTTAAACTTAAAGTGACGTCTCGATGGTGACGGCTGTTGAGACACCATGCCAAATTATGTTTGCGGTGCTCTAATCGTACGCCAGTGATCCTGGACTCTGGTTTACCGGGTTGAGGGTTCTGTTGTAGGTACTGTTCTTTCCCGATAAGCTGTTGGCTTTGGCTGGCTGGCCTGCCAAAGCCAACAGCGTATCATTGGCTGGCCGAGTAAAGCTAGCATTGGTGCTGAAGCTCTTTTGGTTTAATGATTTACAATTTCCGTGTTTTCTGGCATCACTATTGTAGTGCAGCGGGCAGTTTGCTTTCCGCCCTGAGTGTGACATCAGCTTTTGTTACTCACGATACTCGTCGATAGCCTATACCAGCCTCCCGGCCCGGTCACCAGGGTCTGCCATTCCACTGCACCTGTGTTCTGGGAAGTGCACATTGTCGCGTTCTGGGTGGCGGGTTTTAATTAATGCGGTGCTAGCTGGAGTAGCCCAGACTCTTCGCCTTTCCCAAAAAACCTTTTAATTTCTTTTTTTTTTTTTCCGTCGAGTGTTTCCGGAACTGACTAACGCACTATTGTTGTCCAGTACCCGGTACAGCGAGTTTCTGAATAATACCGTGATAATAGTCGTATGTCACTGGCGTACAACAAGGTTGACCTATCAATAGCTTATTCACGTATATACGCGTGCATAAATTATACAAATGTCTTCAAAAGTTTTTAGCCTGATGGACGCGCAACTTGCCATGTCGCCAGGTGTGTCATGTTTGACGGCCGGCGCAGAGAGAGGGGGGGGGGGCACGCCGATTAAAATGCCGTTCGCCGCTGTATCTGTTATCCGCGGATTTGGCTTATCTGTCAACAGCCGCACTGCTGAAAGGTGTACTGTGGGGCTCACGGCGAAAGGGAGCGGGGGAAAATCAGCTGTGGTGACATGGACGTCCCATGTCACTTTCAGTTGGAACAATATATCATCCCTTCTTTTTACTCGTTACCGCCAGATGTCACCGCCAGCCCACTGCTGACACATGTTTTGTCCCGCTTTGGTGCAGCAGTTCAGCCCAACTCTTTTATATTTTTCCGATGTGGTTGATTTTCCTACATTCGAGTCTAGTTTTATCAGCCTCAGGATGATGACGCTCCTTTTCCACTTACGGACTCTGAAACCGCCCATTAAAAAACGGAACGAGTGAATGTGTTATACTATTGGTCAGGTTTAAATACCCTGAAACTGGTTTAGACGATTTACGATCTTACCCGGATGGTCTTATTGTGTTGCTAATGTTAAAATATTTTCATTGACGTGGAATGTATAATTTATGTACCATTTGGTAGGCTGGTACCGTTTCTGCGACAGCGATGCTGATAATGTGCAACTATAAAAGCATAGTATTTTTAGCCAGGCAAAAGGTGCCGTTTGCCACTTCTTGTTATAGTATTGCGCAGCGCTATGGGGCTTAACTTAGAAATCAGTGCTTTAGATTTACGACTGTGAGGAAATTGACGGGAATACTTCGCCTAACGACACACCCCATATTCGGAGATATGATATTAGCTCACGCCTACAATTCCCACTGCACTGCTAAAGGCCACTGTCCAGAGCTGAGCTGTCTGTCTGTCTGTCTGCTAGCTGTCTGTCGTGCTGCGTTCTACGCTGCGTCCTATTCGAACATAGCCAATTAATGGCCCGGCTGTATCCAGCGGTACCGCTCTATATCAGCGCGGTGACTAGATTGTCCTGTGGCATTGATCACGCTCCATGTCGCCAAACCTGACCTCTTTTTAAACTCTCTGCTATCCTCGGATGGCATTTCTGGTATCCTGGCCGCGGCAGCTCAGTGTGCCTGTATAGTTACCTCGTCCTCAGCTCGTCCACAGCTCGTCCGACGCGTATTTGTTGGTCTGCTGCCTCCCGCTTTCTCCGTCCTTGGCCGAGACAAACAGCTGAGCCGTGAGCCAGCTGTGCTATCTGTGCTGATCGGACGCTATCCGCGGTTTCTCGATGTTCCACTCCGCTCACCGCCGGCCCAACATCTGCCACCGTCCTCAATAGCCACACGGGAACCCACCGCAGTGGTATAATTAAACTGTCAGCGGGCCTAGACATGGCTCTCTCTCTCGCTACCGGAACATCGGTCGCTCCCGAAGCTGTCTTTGCCGCTGTGCGCTACTGTGACTCCTCCGTCAGTTCCCACTGACACAGTTGGTGTGTGACGGCCGGGTGCGGATCTCGCCGCCAGGTTCGCTCGTCAGTCATCAAACAGCCATTACCACCTCCCGATTTTAATTGGCGCGGCTGCGCTGACCACCGCTCTGCCACCGCAAGCGATCGGCAGCGCGCTGAATATGTAACAGCAGGGAATATCGCGGCCTCGCTGGCTCAGCGGTATAGTTCAGGTCAGGTCAGCCAGGCGTCTTAGGTCGAGACTTGGACGGCGCAGCGTCGGTGTCGGTCAGTGTGTTCAATGGATCGGGTACACCCATGGGTGCCCACTCAATTCTTCCGATTGTCTGGGCTGGGTATGCATTTTTTCGACTTTTTCCATGGGTACTGGGTGGGCAATGTGTCGCCGACGTTTTCTGCAGATTTCCTCTGGTTCTGGGGCCTGCGACATTTTTCGTAGCTGAAGAGGTCAGATCGTTGGTGTAAAGTTAGTAAAGATTTCTGGGAAGAGTTTATTGGAGTCTAGAAGTGCAGAATGGAAGAACGTAGGTTATAGATGAGAAGTTGATATAGATGACACACGCACAAGGAGCCGCGTTACTAAGTCACTGTCCGGCGGCGTTCCAGCCGCAATTTAGGTTACTGCACGAGGCAGGCCTATCAGTTCACGAACACCGGCGTACACCCACTTGTTGTTCATACAGCCGGCGGAGTCACTGGCCACCAGAGAAAACTGCTCTCGGCGCTTTCCAAATTAAGACTGCCGTGGCCCGGGTCGGCCACGACAAATACCGCTTGCGCATACAATGAGATACAATACAAATAATTACTGGGCCGAGATTGGAGTTGTTGAATTTGATATTTAATGATGATTTTAACCGAGCTACCGATCTGCTTTGGCCGAAGCGCACCCAAACTGAGACGCTGGGGCTTGACTACTCTACTTGGCACGCACAGCAAGATGCCACACAGTACAATCATGTTTTCATAGCGATGTATGGTAACGGCGACTCCGCACTCGGGTGAGTTCGCGCCCACCGAGTTGCGTTGGCTGGCCGCCGGTGCGGCACGTAAGTTGTCACTGTGAATTATGCGGAAACACGGTGTCGTCGTTGGGAACAGCTGCGTTAGCTAAAATATGTGAAGGCCAATACCGGGCCAGATTGCTCGGCAATTTCGTTCGGTAACATACACCTCCTCTCCTGTGTTCCACATAGGTCGAACGCACTATCACTGAAAACCGACGAATTACCACGACACAAGTTTTCCACCCGGAAGCACTAATAACAAAGTTCGCACTATTCACTTTACTATCTAATCAGATAATCAAAGATCACTCTGGAAATATGGTCCACTGCCGTAGCTGATCACACATCCACTCGGAGCCGCGGTACCAGTTCCACGTAAGTGTCCTTCACAACACAAGTAATTTGTTCCTCCGCCGCCGCGGTGTCACTGGTCAGCGCGAGCCACCGGCAGCTGTGTGTACAGAACATGCTGCGTGCTGGCTGATCCACAGCTGTGTTTAATCCAGTGTCTACTGTCTAGTAGTCGGTTGACAGCCACTCTTGTGCCGCAGTTGTCGGCCACCGTTCTTCCGCCAGTCAGCTTGGAGCGCGCCGTTTCCTTCGAGCCGGACAGATGTGTCCTACTCTAGAGATAAGTGGTGACCAAGACGTGTCGCAGCGGCGCGGCCACTGGATTCGTTTGCGAAACAGCTGGGAACCCACATCCATTTAGGCGCTGGGACACGCTGTGATAAAATGTGCCGACGCGAACCTTGGGGGCAGAAGAAGGGAACGGGTCCCGGCCGCGCGGGGCGGCCGGCGACCCACGATGGTGGGCCTGGGGTAAGGACGGTTCAAATTAAAATCTCGCGTCTCTGGGTCAGAGGCAATTGCTGAAAGGGGAGAAGGCACGGCACGCGCCAAACCAGCATGTGGCGCAGCTAAAGAAGGGAGCGTTCCCAGGCGGCAGGCGCCCGGCGAACGCAATCGCGTCCGCAAGAGTGCAGGATTAGGAACGAAGAGAATTGACACGGCCAACGTAAAATCGGTTCGTGGGATGGTACAAACTGTGAGCCGAGGGATAGAGGGAACAAGGGGTGTACGTAGGCGGTCCCACCGGCGGAGTCATGGCGCTCCCGGTGAAAGGCGGTGAGTGAGGTCTCACAGCTTTGCGTTCTACCAAATACCCAAACAGAAAAAATTATCTGGGCTTTAAAATAACGCAAGAGACAGGGATTTGGAGTTTTTAGGCTCAGCGTGCAGCGATGATGCTGAACTGTTAGGCTGGACAGCGGCGGCCAGATTTAGACATCGAAACTGACTGCTAAGCGAGGCTGGCTGTCTGCTGATTAACCGCTCCTTAGCTCCCAGATAGAGAGCTACTTTTACGGGACTGGGCCCGCGTATAAGCTGCCGTATTCCAGTGGCGGTCACGAGGCGCACCGCTCGCACCGACCTTCGCCTCCAGGCAGCACTTTTTCTTCAATCGTCTCGGGCTAGAGGCCAGAGGCCACGCGGCGTGGTGTTTTTCGACGATCAGGACCCATCCCCATAAAATCCGCGACTTGTAATTTCTGACTTCTAGCTCGTGACGACCCTGCGTGCTCTGCAATTAGAGGTCTCTCGCAGTAATTCTTTTCCATCGGTCCCAGTGAGGTTCATCGGGTGCGAGCCGCTTGGGCACCGTCGCCATATATATCTTGAGCTCAGTCGTCCTGAAAATCTCACCCTCGGGCACAGAAAGTCGCAGCATGAATGTCTCTTGACCCAGTCAGGCGAACCCAGCTGGCTTCGGAGTGAGTGCATTCGAGATCTTTCAAGGAGCCACCAAGTGCGTCTATGGCATACCTGGTGCTAGTCAATGGGCCTGCTTACTCTACATACCATGTTTGCGCAACTTCACATGGATAAGCGTTGACAGCACACTCATCTGTGTGCTCATCCTTTGGTTTCCCGTAGCCATTGCAATTTTCTAGTGGCCCCAGTGTGGCTTCCTCTTTCACTGATCTCCAGCCTAGTCGCGTTTCCCATACCCGCCGCCCGCGTATGAATATTTAGTAGCTGTACGTGAGCAGAATAGTCTCGGAACTCTGGTGTGAGATCACACATATAACGCCACATTCGGCGCGTGAGTCGTCTCGGCAATGTCACTGTTGAAGATCTGACGGGTGACTACACGCTCGTTCCGTGATTCTTCTGCTGTTTAGGTCGGCCACGTGCCTGGCTCTCAGCTCTCTCTCGCCTCCCTTGGAGATTTTGTTCCGTGTCCTAGCAGATCTTGTATCGGGTCGTCCTCAGTCGTGAGATGAACCTTTCGCAGGCCCGATCACGAAGCTGTCATGTGTCCATGGACTGTTTGCCACCTCCAAGGTGTGAATGGCTCTGGCCCGTGTAGCGAATGATTCAAGAATTGCGGACCAGAAACATACGACACTAGTAACTTCGGTCTTTTATTCTCCGCTGTCGTCCTAATCCAGAAGCTCGTAGGTGCCGGTTGGCCCGGAATTATTTTGACCAGCAGTAGGCATGGCCAACAAAAGTTCAATCCCAAAACAAGTGCTGAAAGGCGTGCGATGAAGTCGAAACAAGAGAGAATCGCCGGCAGGTCAGCACCAATATTTTCACAGCAGTAGGCTGCGTTAGTGGCACGGTGTCAGCTTCAGGTGCTCTCAGCGGAGACAAGAATTCACACCTGGCTCGAAAGCACGTGTTTCACCTGAGCACGTAGCCTACTCAAAGGAGTCAGTGCCAGAAATAAGATTTTGTGTCGCTATCTACTACCAGTTATCCAGAATTACTCGTGACGACAGATAATGAGCTCATGCTAAGTACATATAACAGTATACACCAGAAGCGGCAGTAGTCAAGCAAGAGTGTAAGCGAATGAACAATTCTTACGATTCCAATGATCGAGGCGGCTGCTGGTCACGTCACAGATTGTGGTTAGGCAGCAGAGACTGGGGTGATCAGAGCGCCCGTTTTATAGCGGTGCGATTAACATCAGTCTTCCGCCCACTCTCAGGATCCCTCTGTTGTCCAGCATCGGTGACAGGTTCAGAATCTCACTTTTGCCCTTCTGAACTTGCTGTCCCATTTGCAGGGCTCGGATCTCGTGACTGTAGGCTTCTTTCTGCACACTTTTCACAATGGCCTCTTCTGCTTCCTGTAGCTCTGTAGCTTGAGCCGGTCCTGTTTTGTCGCGGGTTTTGTGCTTTCTGTCTCTGCTCTTGATTTTGCGTTGTGTACGAAGGCGCAGCATCCATGCTGTTGTGTCGAACTTGTATTTCTGGTCCATGAGGAGAACTTGGCTTGGATCTGGGAGCCAGCTCTCTGTCCCCGCCACGGTCGCCAGATAGGTGTCAACTTCCGCTCTCACTTCCGGGTCCGTGGGTGATGGATCACAGACGGGAGGCTTGGCGGGCCACTGATCTTCAGCGGCTTCCAAGAATGCCGGGCCGGCCAGCCAGGCGCGGTCGTGGCAGAGGTCTGACGCTGACACGCCTCTTGTGCACTTGTCAGCTGGATTGATCACTCCTGGACAGTGTCTCCATTGTTCTTTCTTTGACAGGTCATGGATTTCTGCCACTCGGTTCGCCACGAATGTGTTGAAGCGCCGGCTCTCGTTGGTGATGTACCCGAGCACGACTTGTGTCGCATCCGCTAGGTCACTCGCGTCTCTTGTAGAGATGGGAGTTTCCTTTAGCAGCGCTTCCACGAGCCGCCGGCGAGGACCTGCACTTGGTAGTATTCTTACGCCGGACAATGGACCAGCTAGTTTCAGTGGGCCACCCTCGTCTTGCTCAATGATGAAGAGCTGTGGTGCGTCTGTCTGATTGTGACACAAAGGTATGCAGACCGCACGAATGCGCTAGTGAGGCGTCGCAGAAGGACGTGGATTCTGTCTCTCTTCAGTCTGCTCGCTGGTCGGAAGAAGACAGCGGTCGATGCAGACTTGTCTCAGGCTTCGGGCAGCACCCGAGCCAGTTTTCCACTGCAGCTCTCCGGTCCTTTCAGTTCATCGTCCCAGTGAGCTGCAACAACCAGATTTTCTCATGAGGATCTTCGCCATGATCAGAAACGGTTGCGCGATTCCCAGGGTCCTGGTCGAAGATCGATGCTGTCTTTCTGGGTGATTCACTCCGCGTTGTCGTTGCCGGCACCTCGGCTTTCTCGGAACCGGAAACCGATGGCTGTCCCGTTCGGCGTCCCACACGGACACCCAGGCTCCCTCAGAGGGGAGATGAGCGCCGTAGAAGTCGAGTTTCAGGAGTGCTTGTTCTTCTCGTGGGATGCTTTCCAGCACTTCTCGCGAGTTGCTCGTCCATTTTACTAGCCGGAATCCTCCTTTTGCTAGAAGCTCGGTGGTCTTTTTTCTCATTGAAATGGCATCTGTTGCAGTTTTTTCTGAGCGGAGAAAATCGTCCATGTAGAACTGTTGTGCAGCGTCTCGGCTGTCTCTAGGCTGACAGGACCGACTTCTTCTTGAGTGATCTTGCGATAGTTTTCTGCACACGAAGTTAGGGCAGGACGCAGGCGACGATTTTGCTGCGAATATGCAACTTGCACTCTCATAAACTCTGGCTCTTGTGCCTCATCCATGTCACGCCAGAGGAAGCTCGCGCTGCTGTATCCTGTTGGATGATCCGCACCTTGGTGAACATTTCCTGGAATGTCCCCTCCATGCCTACCGCCTCTTCTCGGAAGCGCAGCAAAAAACCAACAGGAATCCTCAGCATGTCTGCGTCCTGTGAGCAGTTTCATCAGCGATCGTGCCGCGAAAGCTTGGGCAGCGGCGTCGAAGACAACACGGAATTTCAGCGGTTTGTTGGGGTTGCTGACTGCGTGGTGCGGCAGATACCAGCGGTTGAGCTCGTTTTTCTTCACTTCTTCTGGCGTCAGTTTTTTGGCGTATCCCTTTTCCACGTAGGAATCGCGATAGTGGCTGATAGGCTTTAGCCTTCTTCAGCGGTGGTTTCTTTTAGGCGTTTCTCAGTGCTGAGCAGTCTTCTGGTGGCCATTTTCTTTGCTGTCTGGGAGGGTTGATAATTAGTCTTTTTCCAGAGAAGTTTCCAGTCTATAACGGTTGTCTGGCAGGTGATTGGTTGTTGTCTCCAAATTGCTGAGCTCGTTTGTCTTCCGATGGATTGTGACCACAGGCTTTCATACCTGGTCCAAACGACTCAGTAGTCCACATTCCCTTCAGCATTGCATTCCGCCTCCGTGTCTCGGGGACATGTTCGTCTTTCGGGATGAACATTACTTGACGCGGGGCTTTCTGCCACGACTTCAGAGACGTGACCCGGTCAGTGTCCAGCCGAAATCTGTGCGCACGGCTACTGGCTGTCCCGGCTGTCCTACCGGAACCTCATGCTGATCACTGCCTTCGATAACTTCGCGCCTAGTAGCAGTTCCAGCTTCCCTTCAGAGCAGTTCTGGGATATCCAGCTCTCGCCAGATGTTTCCACTTCTCACGCTGTTTCCGGCTCACTCGCGGCCTGTTGACCTTGAGAGCCGGCACCGACCAGGCTTCCGGTACTAGGATTTTAGTCGGGTCGTCCGTGGCTGAGACCTGCAGCTGCACCTTGGTCGTTAGCTTCACCTCGCTGTCGCCGTCCACTGTTCTCAGGCGCAGTATTGGTCTTCTCTCCCTTTAGCTGCAGTTTGTTGGAAGCTTCTCGGATGCAGAATGATGTTTCTACCCTGTAGTCGGAGAAGGGCGTAGGTACCTATAGGTGGAGTTTTCCCCGTGAACGGTACGGGCGAACCACTTGTTAGCCAGAGCTCCGGTTTCCTTCCGGCGCAGGCTGTGGCTGTCACAAAAACGCATCTGTTCTCCTCCCCTTTGCGGCCTCTAGTGAAGTTTTGCCGACTTCCTGATCCCTGGCCTCAGGGTTCACGGCCACCATCTGGTGAACATCTGTGTCAGCTGCGGAGGGCGGCGCGCGCGGCTTTATTACTCCCCCGTGCAGCAGACGGTTATGACGCCGCCGGCAGCCATCCTGACCACAGGCCTTACTGCGCGAGCAGTCTCGCACCATGTGACCTCTTTCCAAACAGGCGAGACAGAGCCCTTTGATCGAACACAAACGCCACCGTTCGTCCATGCGAAGCGCCTTGAACTCGGACAGCGAGTCAGTGCGTGTTCCCCGCCACACTTGACCACTTCTGCTGCACTGACACTGTTGTTCCTGTTGCGTGTGACGCCCGTCTCATAGTCATTTCTTTCGGTCGCTCTCTTTTTTCATTTTTTCTTGGAGCGGCAGCTGCTTGGCATAGCAGTGCCACTTCTCACCTGCTCTTGCAGCAGGTGTCTAGGTCCGCAGTGTCGGTCCTTTGGACTCAGCTGCTTAGGAGCGGATTTTGCCCAGTCCTCCGCCAGGTACGCGGGAGTTTCGCCACTGCGCGCCGGAGATTTTCAGTTCCGATCAGGTCAGCTTCGTATCCCAGTGACTGGAGAATGGTGACGGCGCAGTGCACGGTCGACTGGAATGTTTCCAGGGACGTGGCGTCGTCTTCAGTGGTGGCTCTGCGGCGAAAATGCCGTCCAGCGTGGACAACGATGTATTGTCTCCGCTTCGACCGAAGCGATCCGGCAGCGTCTTTCCAGAGCCTTGCTGATAACATGGTTTCCGTCGTACGAGCATTCCTGCATCACCGCTGCGCCTTCCCCGATACGACCGACTGTAATGAGCCATCTTCCGCGTCACTCGTGATGGCTGGTGTTGACCAGCGCTTTCGGAGCAGGCCTATCCAGCGGGCCACTCTGACGGATTACCCGCCGAAATGACCGACAGGGTAAGGTCTCGGATGCTTTTTGCAAAGGCCAGTAGGAGTGCGCAGAGAGTATCCCATGCCTGATTGCTGGTGGTGACCCGAGCGCTGGGGCAGTTCGTCAATCCACGAAGCTTTGCTCCTCTGCGGGCTGCGTGGGCTGTCAAGCCCGTGCTGCAGGTGCGGCAGTGGCAGCCTGAGTTTCACGGCGTTACTGAGCGCAGGCCTCTGCCCTCTCTGGCCGTCCCCGCAGCCGTCCATTTTCACCTGAGCCGCCGGGGCGCTCCCATCTTGTTCAAGCTCATCGATATTTTCTCCCAGAAAATCGTCCCTTCTGTCCGAATTGAGATTGTCTGCCATCTGCTTCTCAGTTGCGCCTCAAGCGCCGCTTGCTCAGGCCTCATCTTTGGCTACCTGAAGTTCACGCGCCGGCTTTCAGCCGGTCCTTCTGCGCCTTCCGCTCGTTTTCCTGGTGCCTCAGCTCGCTCTTCACGCTGCCGTTCCTTGAGCTGCGCTCAGCTCGTTTCACCGCTGCCCGGTTTCCTGGTGCCTTCGCTCGTTTTCCCTGGTGCTTCAGCTCGTCTTCACCGCTGCGCTTCAAGCTCGTCTTCTCTGAAGCCCGAGTTCCATGTTTCTTTCCACGTTGCCTGACGCGGCAGATCCTCATCCTTTGCTGTCACATGTGCCTCGGCAGAGGCGCGTGAGACTGCTGTACTGCCAGCCTCACCTGTTGACATCTGGCGATGGACTGAGCCGTGCACTATCCGCGATTCTGCCGAGACGAACTGATGGCTGGGCGTTTCTCCAGGACTCTCTCCGCGGCTCCACTAGTGGTCCGTGGTCCTCATCTTCCGTGTTCCAGTCGACTTCTTCAGCTTTCTGTTCGGTACTTGATTTCTAGATCCGCTCCGGTGGAGACCAGTAAATGTGCCGTACCGTTCTGCAGTTCCTCTGGTTCTGGGGCCCTGCGACATTTTCGTAGCTGAGCAGTCAGATCGTGGTGCTAAAGTAGTTAAAGATTTTGAAGAGTTTATTGGAGTTAGAAGTGCAGAATGAAGAAAGGCCGTAGCTCATAGCATGAGAAGATTGATATAGCAATGACACACGCACCACAGGAGCCGCGTTACTAAAGTTACTGTCCCGGCGGCCCGTTCCAGCCGCAAATTAGGTTATGTACGGGCAGGCTATCATTCACGAACACCGGCGTACACCAAGCTCGATTCATACAGCCGCGGCAGTCCATGGCCACGCGAGGAACTGCTCTCGGCGGCTTTCCAAATAAGACTGACCGGTGGCCGGGTCGGCACGACAAATTACCGCTGCGCATACAATGAGATCAATTACAAATAATTACTGGCCGAAGATTGGTTGTTGAATTGATATTTTCAATGATGATTTTTCAACGAGCTACCGATCTGCTTGGGGCCGAGCGCACCCAAACTGAGACGCTGGGGCCTGACTACTCTATGGCGCACGCCACAGCTGCCACACAGTGACAATTGTCTATGTTTCATAGCGATTATGGTAACGGCGACTCGCCACTTCCGGTGTGAGTTCGCGCCCACCGAGTTGCGTTGGCTGGCCGCCGTGCGGGCACGTAAGTGTCACTGTGAATTTTATGGGAACAGGTTTGTCGTCGTGGGAACGTCTGGTTAGCTAAATATGGTGAGGCAATACCGGGCCCATGATTGCTTCGGACAATTTCGTCGGGGTAACAGCATGGGTATGACAATTTTTTGAGAGCGTAATGTCGCTAGCCGTTATTTCTTTTTTACTTACAACAGATGTTTAACCAGCGTAAATATGTTAATAAATGATGTAGAAAGATTAACAATAAATATTGACAATTATATGAGGACAATAAATCATGTAAGTACCTAAGCGTGGTCCGGCAATACATCTTTAAAATCTCAAATCATGTCCCGATCCAAGACTCATCCAGTAATGACAATGTTGACCGAAAAGTGTGTCGATGAGTCAAAAGCAAAACAAGCAATAGGACAGGTGCGTGGACATTATTTCTCGTTAATAGATGCAAATAAATATGTTAGGGAGGAATTGTTGCGAAATTTTGTTGAAAACAATAATCTGCTTAATATGGATTGGGCCGGACTGGGCATGGACCTTCAATATTATGATTTGAATGGGTCTGGTCTGGGTCTGGGCTTGGTGTTCATGGGTTTCGGCTGAGCTGGGCTTGGGGTTTAGGCACCCATTGAACACTATGGTGTCGGTGGCGGCGCTGGTCGGCGTGTAGTACGCGTCGCGGCCGCTGGGCGGCGGTAGCGTCACCGGGCCGCCGTCTGGTCTACTCGTCTGCCGGCCGGTTGCAGCGGGGAGACAGTCGGGCAGGGTGGTGTTGGTGACACGGACCAGCGACGGCAGCAGCTGACTCTGACAGGATGGCGGCCGTCCGACGCGGCAGCAGCGGCGCCGCTGACCAGCAGATGGCGCAGATGAGGGAGAGTCTGGTGCGCGAGCTGAAGAGTGTGCAGAGGTCGGCCAGCCTGCGGGTCCGCAGCAGCCCTGCAGGTACTCCGGAGACCGCCCTCCTGTCTGTCAGTCAGCCGTGTAACGCTTCATTTTACCGATATTGTCCTGCATTTAGGATGCAATGTCAATCGTTAAGCCATTGCTGCTACGGGTAGACATTGTTGTGTTGCTGCAGCAACCTTCAGCGACACGTGCATGCACTTGTCGCTGAAGAATGCTCATAAGTCTTGGGTTATGCGATTGCAAGCTCCACTACAATTGCTTAGTGCGCACACGCACAACGCACATCTGTATTTGCCTTAATGAGCTGAGCTGTGGCGTCATTAGTTGTGGCCGTGTCTCGCAGTGACGGCCGTACCGTCTGTATGTACCGCCGGGCTGCCGGTCATACTGGGTACTATCGACCTCACAGATCAGAGTCTGCCGGGCCGCCGCCGCCGCCGCTGCTGCTGCTGCTCAGTTCAACTGACTAGGATCGTCAGTCGCGGCTGTGCTGTCCCTTAAGGTGGTGTGTGAGGGGGAGGGTAACAGCTCAGCGGGGTTAAATAGCCGGTGTTCATCCCGTTAACATCATAATCGAATGCTCTTATGCTGTCCGCATTTATAGGCTTTATTTGAGAATAAGTGGCAGATAAGTCACACGATTACACTCTGTATTGCACGCGCGAGGTGGCTCTTGATGGACTGGTGAAATTACGAATTAACTTCATTGTTAAACACTGAATATTTGCAGATGTTTATCCCTTCCATTGAAACCTGCACATTACAATACCCTGTTTGACAAGCGCATGCTAGCCTCTAGTGAAATGCAAGTGACCTATTTATTTTCTGGACTGCCGTCTAATGAGGTTAATGTTGATGAGGGCCGTAATGCCCTGTGCTTGCGAATAACGAGAGCCTCAGTAATTGAGTCTCTTATGGTGATTCCTGATGTGACGCCGTTAAAATGATGACCTTTGAACGCCAACTGTGTCCATGGTTTGACTAAGCTATGCACCGAGATACCATTTAACTGGGGGTTAGGTTGGGTTTTGAAAGCATTCGAAACCGGTCTCGGTTTGCATTCATTGAGAATGTATTCTGGAAGTAATCAGTGAGCTAAGCATCGGAGAGCCTGGCCCGTACAATCCATAACCCGGACCTTGTTAAAAACAATGAATGCGCTCTGAACTATTTTCAGCCTTGTTGTTTGACTACCCTCTGTTCACATTGCCGCCTCGCAAAATATTGGTTGCCATTTGAGCAATGCCAATCGTGACGTCACTTGCATAACATTCCTGAGCAGCCAGGTGTGCGGCGTCGTGTACCTGTCTCCCCGTCATCCGTTCATGTCATCTGTGTCTCCGTCTCCTCTCCCCTCCCTCCGTCTCTCCCCTCCCTCCGTCTCTCCTCTCCCTCCGTCTCTACTCTCCTCTACCTCCGTCTCTACTCTCCTCTACCTCCGTCTCTACTCTCCTCTACCTCCGTCTCGTCTCCCTCCCGTCTCGTCTCCCTCCCCATCCCTCCGTCTCGTCTCCCTCCCCTCGTCTCGTCTCCCTCCCGTCTCATCTCCCTCCGTCTCTCCTCTCCCTCCGTCTCCTACGTCTCCCTCCCTTCCGTCTCCCGTCCCGTCTCGTCTCCCGTCCCGTCTCGTCTTCCCTCCCGTCTCGTCTCCCTCTGTCTCTTGTCATCTGCCTGTTTGTGAGACACGGAGTCCCCTCCCCCGCCTTGTGCCGCCATTTGTCGGCCCGAGTCCGGAGATCGGGGCCGATCGGGAGCTGCAGACACCGGGCCGGGCCGGACGGGAGTGTCACCAGGTGTGACTCCGTTACTGGCGCACATAGCGGCGCATCTGCCGCAGCGGCGCGCCACTTCTGCAACGGCGCGGTGGCGGTGGCGGCTGCTGTGGTCCCCGGGTACCGCCGCGGCTGGTTAACACTCAGACAGATGGCGCTGCTGGTGACCGCCGCGGTCGGCCCTGCTGTGGTCAAACCGCTCCGTGGCGGCACGTGCGCCGCCGCATTGTCACTGTCCACCGCCGCGCTGTCACTGTCCACCGCCCGCCTCCCGTGTGGTGGACGGAGGAGATGCCACTGTGAAGCTGCTGTCGCTGCCCGCCTCCCGTGTGGTGGACGGAGGATATGCCGCTCTGAAGCTGCTGTCGCTGCCCGCCTCCCGTGTGGTGGACGGAGGAGATGCCACTGTGAAGCTGCTGTCGCTGCCCCGCCTCCCGTGTGGTGGACGAGAGCGAGATGCCACTACGTGAAAGCTGCTGTCGCTGCCCCGCTCTCCCGTGCCGGTGGACGGAGGATATGCCGCTCTGAAGCTGCTGTCGACATACACACAGCCTCCCGTGTGATGGACGGAGGAGATGCCACTGTGAAGCTGCTGTCGCTGCCCGCCTCCCGTTGTGGTGGACGGAGGAGAGGCACACTGTGTAAGCGTGCTGTCGCTGGCCCGCCGTCCCGTGCGGTGGACGGAGGCATCATGCCGCTCGGAAGCTGCTCGGTCGCTGCCCGCCTCCCTAGATCGAGTGCTGACCGGAAGGGAGATGGCCCTGCTGCAAGCTGCTGTCGCTGCCCGCCTCCACGTGTGGTGAGACGGAGAGATATGCCGCCTTCTAAGCTGTTGTCGCTGCCCGCCTCCACCGTTGCCGGTGGACGGAGGATATGCCGCTCTGAAGCTGCTGTCGCTCGCCCGCCTCCCGTGTGGTGGACGGAGGAGATGCCACTGTGAAGCTGCTGTCGCTGCCCGCCTCCCGTGTCCTCGGCGGCTGGGTGGAGGTGCCGGGCCGACTCAACTTTCAACAGGACAGGGACTGCGCAGTGTCGACACGGCTATGTTAGCCTTTACCTATCCAGAAACGGAGACTTTCGGAGCTCCTGACACTCACTTGATCCTCGATTATCGTCCAGCAAACATGTGTGGTCCGTGCTTTCACGGCACATATGAAAGGCTCGAAAGGAGATTTGTTTTATGTGAAAGGCAATTATTGTTATTTACGAGTTAGAAATATGGGCGCCGTACCGCCGTTTTCGTGGTTTGATAACAGAGTGCCTGGCACGGTGGTGCTCACAGAGGCACATCTGCCGACCGATAGCTCCATAAGATAGCGCGTTTACTGGCAGGAAAGGGCAATTAGCTGGCGGCGTTTCGCTTTCTGAATCGGTGCGGTGCAGCAGATGTTTGGACGCGTGCCTGTGTGGTTTCCGTAGACACCAGAGACGCTGTGACTGCAGCTGCAATTGGTTCGCTGCTGCTCACCGGTAGTCTTGGCTTCAGCTGGGCATAGCATAATACGGTGAATGCGCCAATGCGTCTCATATACAACATACGAATTGCATAGCCTCACCATCATCTGTCGTCTGTTGACTCGGGTGTTTCACAGCTCGCCAGCTGGCCCAGATCAGACACCAGGACAACCGGGTCTGAGACTAGAGGACGAGGCCCTGTGCCGACTTTGTGGCTTCCTGATTTTTCGCCTACTGTATCCTGCTGTTCCAAGTTGAGACAATCAGGGCCTTATTATGGCGTGTCAGGTAGGGTCTTGTGCCGCTGATTAGTGTTTAACTATTCAGCGTCGTCCCGGCTGATTTCGTGCGTGGTGCGTGGCCTATATTTTCCCGGACTGTTCTCAAGCGCGTGTCGTAACTGTGCATCACTGTCGGAAGCACTGCAGACATTACATTACACATTGCTGGAGCTGAAGAGAGACTCGGGGTTTTCCGCTGTAGGTACCGGACTCTGAACTGCTCCGAATGTCCGTACCGGCAGATCTCTGTCCTCCGGCTCATAGTTCGACACTGCTGGTCGTTATCGTTCCGTTCGGTGACGGGTGATCAGCTCTCCGCTGCGGGGTGGAGTCGTTCAGTCTGATCGGGCCTACCCTTCGTCTCACTCACTGCGACCATGTGTTGCCGGAGGGCGGCCGGCTAAGACCACTCGTGCGTGACGCGGCCGGCGGGTGCTGTGGGACTGTGGCCGTCTGTGGGACTGTGGCCAGCTGTGGGACTGTGGCCGGCTGTGGGACTGTGGCCGTCTGTGGGACTGTGACCGGCTGTGGGACTATGGCCGTCTGTGGGACTGTGGCCGTCTGTGGGACTGTGGCCAGCTGTGGGACTGTGGCCGGCTGTGGGACTGTGGCCGTCTGTGGGACTGCCGGCCGTCTGTAGCGGACGTGGCGGCTGTGGGACTGTATGGCCGCTGGTGGACTGTGACCGTCTGTGGGACTGGCCAGTCTGTGCCGTCTGTGGGACTTGTGGCCGTCTTGGACTGTGGCCGTGCTGTGGGACTGTGGCCGCTGTGGACCGTGGCCCGTCCTGTGGGACTGTGGCCAGTGTGGCCGTCTGGGACTGTGCGCCGTTCTGTGGCGACTGGGCCGGCTGTGGGACTGCTGGCCGTCTGTGGACTGTGGGCCAGCTGTGGACGGCTTGTGGGCTGTGGCACAGCTGTGGTTCCGGCTGTTGAGGACTGTGGCCGTCTGTGGACTGTTGGCCGTCTGTGGACTGTGGCAGCTGTGGGACCTGTGGCCGGCTGTGGACTGTGCAGCGGGCTTGTGCAGGCGACATGCGCGCCGGACTGTGGGACTAGATGCGCCGGCTTCGTGGGACTGTGGCGGGCTGTGGGACTGTGGCCAGCTGTGGCGAACTATGGGCCGCGCATGTCGGACTGGCCGTCTGTGGGGGACCTGTGAGCTCGTCTGTCTGAGCAACTCGCTCGACACGCCCAGTCTGTGCCGGCTGTGGCCGCATCTGTGGACTGCTGGCCGTCTGTTGGGACTGTGCGCCGTCTGTGGACTGTGGCGGGCTGTGGACTGTGGTCACAACGCGTCTGTGGGACTATGGCCGTCTGTGGGACTGTGGCCGGCTGTGGGACTGTGGCCGGTCTGTGGGACTGTGGCCAGCTGTGGCCAGCTGTGGGACTATGGCCGTCTGTGGGACTGTGGCCAGCTGTGGACGGCTGTGGGACTGTGAGACGGAAGGTGTGTGGACGGTGACCACTGGCCGGCGACAGAGGTGTGGCTAGGACCGTGACACTGTCGGCCAGTAGCTGCCATCGGTAGAGCCTTGTAACGCTGTAGGTCAGTGGTACTGCTGGCATTGGGGCATGCTGCGCTGCTACTGGCATCTCTGCCAATCATCTGCATCGTGCGTCAAATAATGAGATGGTAGTGAACGCTCGGCGCTGGGATTCGATGTCATTGCCTCGCTCTCCGTGTCTGTCGGTTAGTTAGTGGCCGCACTACGCTGTCATCCATGCTCGCATCTCGTCCCGTCCCGCCTCCACAGTCCCATCACGGTCCCGTTCCGTCCCGCCCGGACGTAGGCACGGCGTGTCAGCACGGCCTGTCCTCCGTACCCGGCGTGGCGACACCGGCTCATTAACATTGGAGAGCCGGCCGCGGCCCTGTGTCGGCGGGAGACGTCCCCGGCTGGCTCGGCCGGCGGTACGCAGCGACCAGCCGTGAAGCTGGCGAGCTGAGAGCTGCAGCTCTGACAGCTCCACTGCGGTGACAGCGGCGAGGGAGGGGAGGGGGACCGGCCCCGGATGGTACGGCCGGCTCGTGACTGGCGTTTCATGCCCCGTCGGTGGGCCGCACGCACGTCTCCAGGTGGTGCCGGCCGGGTCGGTGGCGGCTCAGAGAGCTCTGAACGCCGGCTGTCCCGGCTGACGGCTGGCCGGGACGTCCCTCCTGAGTGGCTGCCGCAGCTCCGATGGCAGGGCGTGGCCGTAATTTGGGAGGCAATCTGCGTCTGTGACGTTTGTGACGTCTCATGCGAGGGGCTCGTGTGGTGGGACGGTTTAGAACTTTGTGAGATATAAAGTGGTTCAAGGAAACCGGGAAGTCGTTGATTTGGGACTACGTCCTGTGTGTGACGACGCTTAAGTGGCTACTTAATTTATTATAGTTTTCTTGTCAAGTTTTGTTTTACAACCGAATGCTAATTTGTCGGAACAAAGTGGTTCATGTGGACTTAGAGTGAGTAGTGCGCCTCACGACATGTATATTAATGTATGTTATTTCTTTCTTTTCCAGCCTCTAACAAGGCGGACTACGGCCTGGACGACCTGCAGCACCTGAACGTGAAGGACCGGTTCTCCGTGTTCGAGCGCACCAACGAGGATGAACACGAGAAGACGCCCTCATCAGTCGAGGTCAAACGCTCTCAGAGTATACTGGACAAAATGAAGAAGTGAGTCGGGATGCTCAGATAATTGTAATGCTCATTTTCTTGGGCTCTTTGGCTTTCTGTGATTGACAAATTTGCAGCCCCAACTAGTATTGCTGATTGATAAATTTAACCGATTGATGAACTTAATACATGTTTGAAACATATTCTGTACAGTAGCGCCATTGTCTTCTTGCTCTCGTTGAATGCTGCCTTTTATTATCCATTTAGCAATACAGTTGAATAATGAGTCCTTTTGTTCGTATAGGAGCTACTGTATGGAAACCAAACTGTGTATTGGTCGACTTTTGCTGCTGATCCCATTCGCTATTTCCCTCATCATATCGGCACTGCCGAGTACCTAAGCTCTCCCCTTGTCGGCGTCTGTCCGCATCTCTAGTTTCCACTCCTGCCGCCAGGTTCCAGGGCCGGACCGCGGCGCGGGACCCTGACTCGCCGGATGACTCTGAGGGCTCCGGGGACGAGGGTCGCGGCCCCCGCGACCCGGACACGGTGCGCTCCAGCACCAAGAAGGAGCGGCCGATGAGCTTTGCCGGCCTCGGAGACGCGAAGAGCCGGTTCGAGGGCGGCGGCGGCGCGCCCCGCGAGGCCGCCCAGGACCCGGCCAAGGGCGAGCTGGCCAAACTTCGCGGCATGATCTGCGGGGTGAGTTACGGGAGCGGCCGCCAGGGGCGCCACGGTCGCCCTCGCAGCTGTAAAGGCAGAGTTGTGACCTGTAGTTTGCAGCCTGGCATACTGCCTGACCGGAATAAACTTGTCCATGACCATTGTAAATGGTAATGGTAGTAGCTCCGCTTTAATGCAACATGATATTGAACACACTGTATATGCCGAGCTTTGATTGAAGCCAGCTCCTTAAACTGCCCGATTTGCTTGAGATGCTAAAGCTCTGTCTGCGGCAGTGCCGTGTCGTATGTGTGTTGTCGCACGTCTGCGCACGCTGTTAATCAAGCTATGAATCGTGATATGGCTTGTAGCTGAGCTGTGCCTATTGTCGAGTCGCTGCATGCGCTGTACCCGTCCTGTGAGTGGCTGGCGGCGCGACTCTGACCGGACCGACACCGTGCCCCCGTAGGCACGCGAGCACAAGCTGGCTTACGAGGAGGCTCTCCGTGAGCAGGAGACGCTGTCTGAGACGCGGCGCACGGCCGAGGACCCCAGCCTTGTCGTCCAGGTAGGACAGTGTTGTCGGGTGGTGCATGAGCCGCTTTATACAGGACCGGTGGAGGAACGACTGAGACTGACGGGGAGACTGGTGAGGGGCGGCCCTGCCCTGGTGGAGGAACGACTGAGACTGACGGGGAGACTGGTGAGGGGCGGCCCTGCCCTGGTGGAGGACAGACTGATGGCTGTAGGGGATATTATACAACAGAAGCACGCGGCTGCCGCCGTAAGGAAGAAAGCTGTCCTCGATTTTTGTCAGTTTTCACTTTGTGGTGTCATTGAAAAGCTCTTCCTCAGGCGCGTTTGACGGGCCCAATCATATATTTGTGAATAAACTCAAAATTCATATATATTCAAAATTATTGTTGCTAAAAAGCCGTTGCTCAATTTTGGATACGATTTCTGTTAGGAAGAATGCTGAAAGTGTGGTTTTCGTCAGGAATAAAGCCGTAAATCGCCAAAAACATCCGACATACGTTTTTGTCCTGGCGGGTATTTTTTCGGGAGAAAGGTATTCACGTCACGAAAAGCCGTATCTTACGGCTGAGGCATTTAACTGAGGCACTTAATTCCTGAACTGAGGTATCATTTAGTTATCATCTATCGGATAGAACGAAATGAATGGGCGCGATGAGATACGGCTTTTTCCTGACAGCAGAATGAATGAAAACTTCCAGATACGGCGTTTACCTGATGTACTGCCTTTTCCCGACAGTTTTTGCGATAATTGAAGTAGTTTTCCGCAAGGAGAACAGTTTGCACGAAATTTCATCCCTTTATGGAAAAAATCAATTTAAAACACCGATGAATTAGCGCGTTAAGACGCACCTGATGGTACATCATATTATATGCATGTGTAAAGCGTGCACATGTCAGGCTTGGAAACAGTCTTTGCTTCTAAACATTTTTTTGCTTAAAAAAAAACGAGCTACGGCAGTTTCTTCCTTACTATGGCAGCGCTGCTGTCTCTCTGCCGTTCCGTGTTCTGAACTCCCCACGTAGTTGTAGGTAGAATCCACCTACGTTTCCCGTCTCCCACTTAATGGATCACTTCCTGATGAAATGAATGGCTGATTCAGATGCTGTGCTAACTTTTGTCATTAATCACCACACGATGTAACGATAGATACGCTATCGGAGCCGTTAATTACCGAGCTAGTCGGCGCTGGCCGGCTGTTTTCAAGGAAACTGCTGTGACTGAGGCTCACGGGCTCCGCTACTCCGCTCCTCCGTTTTTTAGGACTGTGTGAACTGGTCACGTGACACCCGTCACCGAGCTGACCACGTGACCCGTCACCGAGCTGACCACGTGACCCGTCACCGAGCTGGTCACGTGACACGTCACCGAGCTGGTCACGTGACCCGTCACCGAGCCGTCACCGAGCTGTCACAGCCGGTCGATCAGTGGTGACGTCACCCGTCAGTCGCCGAAGCCTGCCGATCAGTAATCAGTGTAGCGTCATTCCTCTGAGTCACCGGTGACGGCCCTGACAGATCCGACAAGTGTTCAGACACACCTGCTGCAGAGCTTGTCATACACAGCGGTACCGGCGCCCGACCCCGCTGCCCGGTTAGCGTGTCCCACAGCGGTACCGCCCGGACCCTGCTGCACTGGTCAGCCTCAGCGGTACCGGCGCCCCGGACCCGCCGCCCCGGTCATCCTGCCCTCCGTCACACGGCCGGCACCAGGGACGATTTTACCGGAAACCCCGCGCTCTAACGGGCCTGGGATGTGCCGTGTCCTTCCTGCAGGCTGCAGCGGTTTCCCGGTGGCGTAGTTTTATGGCGTCACGGGTCTGAGGCGGGCCAGCGGTCAGTTCGGTCGGCGATCGGCCGGGGGACAGGCGGGTGGTCGGGTTTTTGCTGTGTCCGGTCCGGGGTGCCAGTACGGCTCTATTGTCAGTGAGCCCACCCAGCCGCGCCAGACGTACATTCTGCGCACCTCGCAACTCTAACCGCTGACTGAGCTGGCTGTGACGGTGACAAGTGTGACGAGCGTGACAAGCGTGACAAGTGTGACGGTAACGAGTGTGACGGTGACGGTTCGGTGGTGGTGACGGCGCTGTTGGCTCCTCAGTCCGGCTCTGTAAGTACGCTCTGTCTTAGATTTATCTGCTCCGTGCTGCCTGCTCTTTCACTCCTCTATAAACTGTCATTGATTTTATTTCCGGTACAGTTGTGGGTGCTTGTTCTTGACGGTTTAAATACCCTTCTGGTAGGCAAAGTACTGTTGCACATGAAAAAACGGTACCTAGCAATGCATTCTCGATTTGCCACGCAAATTACGAGCGGGTACCCGTCTACTTTGCCTACCGAAAGGTATTTTGCATATTTATCCACGCTATTGGTACCAGAAATATGATTCTGTTTTGATATTGACCGTCCGAAACTGAATTTTTGTTTATTCACCAATTTCCCTGTCGTCCCTGTCTATTTATTCCATGGATTCCTGGTGAATGTGTGTGCCCTCTACTGTGACCTGTGCTGACCGTATCAACCGTTACTCGCCAGATGCCCCGCTACCCGTGTCATCCTCTACTGACCTGTGCTGACCTACACGGTACCGGCCAGACCCCCGCTACCCGGTTGCATGTTCCTGACTGACGCTGTTGCTGCCTAGAGCGTACCTGTCGCGAGACCCGCGTACCCGTCATCTCGTAGCTGAACCTGTGCTTGACTAGCAGCAACTCGGCCCAGACCCGCTACCCGGTCATCCTGTACTGACCTGTGCTGACCTACAGCGGTACCGGCCAGACCTGCTACCCGGTCATCCTGTACTGCCCTGTGCTGACCTCTGCTGACCTCCAGGGTAACCTGCGTGAGACGTACCAGCGGGCAGTACAGGAGGCCGAATCTCCCCGGCCCTCGTCCCGTGAAGAGGCGGTGGTGCGCGGCGTCCGTGCTGCCGACATGGCCTCCAAGTTCGAGCGGGGACAGCTGGACACCGAGAACGGACACGGCGCCACACAGAACGGTACGCACACGTTATCGACAGTGGCCAGGGTCAGAGGGCAGGAGTGTAGTAGGCCGCCCATACCCTACCCCACTGCTGGGAGGTGAGCAGGGGACGCTCCGGCAGGGTGACTTCAGTTCATCTACTGCGCTGACTCAGCAGCTGCTGACTCGGCTGCTGACTCGGCTGCTGACTCGGCGTCTGACTCGGCTGCTGACTCGGCTGCTGACTCGGCGTGCCTGACTCGGCTGCTGACGCTGCTTGCTGACTCGAGCGTCTGACTTCGCGTCTGACTCGAGCGTTCGTACTCGCTGCTGACTCGGCTGCTGACTCGGCGTCTGACTCGGCTGCTGACTCGGCTGCTGACTCGGCGTCTGACTCGGCTGCTGACTCGGCTGCTGACTCGGCTGCTGACTCAGCAGCTGCTGACTCGGTGTCTGACTCGGCTGCTGACTCGGCTGCTGACTCGGCTGCTGACTCGGCTGCTGACTCGGCCGCTGACTCGGCTGCTGACTCGGCTGCTGACTCGGCTGCTGACTCGGTGTCTGACTCGGTGTCTGACTCGGTGTCTGACTCGCTATCTGATGTCACCAGTGAAGTGTTGACGATTACAATCAATCGGACGTGCCTGAACGGTTACTGATAGAGAACTGTGGGAAAGGAAGTCACCGATTTACCTACTGATGAGCCATCTTCGTTTTCCCCTTTGCTTGGCCGTCACGATGAGTACTTCTGTTCAGGTTTGCCTGGTGTACATATGGATGTTCTGAGTCCGTGAAAGCTTGTCCGAACTGTTGTAATTGTCGCGGTTTATGTTCTTATTGATAGCGATGGACGCTATCGAAATTCAAACTGTGCTATCTAAGGCTGTCGGAAGCCGGATAGCTGATTGTAATATTGTGCCGGTGTGCCGGGTGTTCGCAATGTCTGCCAGTGCCGGGAGAGTTTCTGTCGGAGACGTGCGACCCTGCTGCGACACTTTACCTGACCTGACCTGAGCTAACCTAACCTCCCCTCCCCTGTCCCGACCTACCATCTCCTGACCTGACCTGATCTACCCTCTACTGACCTCATCTGACCTTACCTACCCTACCCTTCCTTACCTTACCCAGCCCTCCTCTCCCCCTGACCTCTCCTGACCTGACCTAACCTGACCTCTTCCCTCACCTCCCCTGATCTGACCTGACCTGCCCTTGCCCTGTCCTGCGCTGACTTGACCTGAGCTGCCCTCCTCCTGACCTGACCTGACTCCTTCCCTGACCTGACCTGACCTGACCTGACCTGGTGATGTCGACAGGCGCCTCGCACCCTCGGAGGAGCTGACCGGTCCGGGAGAGAACAGCCTGTCTTCGGACGTCGACTCCGGCGAGCTGGCCCGGGTAAGGACCTCCCCCCTCTCTCTGTGCTTCCCTCCTCCCCGGCCTTCAGTCAGCTGGCCAGGTCACGGCAGTCACGGTTAGGGGCTGCTGACAGGCCGGTGGCCGGTGCGGGGTGGGGAAGTGAACTGGTGCTGGTGCTAGTGTTGGTGGTGGCGGGACTGGGCTGGGGTTTGGGTGTGCTGTGCGTTGTTACTAGCCCGACATAGCATTAATTTGCCTGTGTGTGGTGCTCATATCCGACGCCTGCTAACCCTCTATTCCTGCCAAACTCGCGTCACCAGTTGCCAATGATACTTATTTCCCTTAGCCAATCCTCATGTCACGAGCAATTATTGATCGGCCTGGCCTGGTGCCACGATGGCCGGGTGTTTCCTACCGGCCTCCTGTGGTCTGTACATTCAGCCTCTCCTGACTCCTATCCCTCTCCCCGCCTCACCACGGACGTCCTTACAGAGCTCCCAGCGGTGGGGGGTGCCACCGGTGGTGCGCGCCGCCCGGGCTGGCACCCGCGCGCCGCCGGCCGCCGCCTCGGCCATCGCCTCTCGGTTCCAGTTCTTCGAGGCGCTGCGGCAGACGGAGCCGCGCCGCACCTGGTCCCTGAGAGTGCCGGCCGGCCGTGCCGCCGCCATAACTGGCCGGCCCAACAAGGTGGTGACCCGGCCTGGCCGCGCTGAGCGCCGCTGTGCTGCTCCTCTGCTCTCACTCTGCTCTGCTGCCACGCCATAGAGCATCACAGATCACTTCTTTAGAGCTGCTGCTTTCAACACCCCGCCATCTCACATCACCGAATCGACTCACACGCCGGCCAGTGAAGTAGCTCGCTGTGAAAATACTGTAAATATGTGGATTCAGGATGACTGCTTAAGGACAGCAAGTCTGAACGCCTCCCGGAACAAAACCTCTGTATTGTTTTACTTTCCTGTATTCAAATTGTATATATTCGTGCATTTTCATCTATCATTTGTGATACAAACGCTGATACTTTGTTTGTGGATAGAGCCAAACCCTGGTCCCTTGCAGTTTCACGTCGCAGGAGCGCCCTTCACTGTCAACTACGGACTGCTGCACCACCCTCAGTCCCACACATGTCGTTTGTGTGGTCCTGGGCTGCAAAAAACAGTGCATTTCTGTTTCGCCCGTTCCCTCGATGTTTTCTGTTGCCAGTTGCTGTGCGTGTTCCCGTTACACGTGTATTTGCTCGACGCCTGCGCTCTGTAGATAGCATCATGATATCATGCTTCGTGGCAACTGCTCAGCGCGACACGCCACCTATTCTAAGAGTCTCTGTTTCACCGGCACTATCGTCTGTGTGCTGTTGTAAAGATACGGTTCGTCCAACGAGCTACGTCCTGTCCAACAGGGCGAGCCCCTCATTGTACCGTCGGTCTGTCTGTACTCTGTGGAGCTTATCAGTTTCTATGCAACGTAAGGTGACCGGTCGCCGCGTTGGGCACCGTTAAATCCCTGGGTATTGTGTTGATCGGCTGGCTTGCCCAGGCCCCCTGCTACCGTGCTCAATGCTCACTGGCGTCACCCCCAGTTACCTACCCGAACCTACCAACCTAGTGCCCGGCCGACAGGTGGACTCGCCTGACAGCGGCCCGGCGGCGCCGGAGCAGCCTGCCGCCCCCGCCCCCGCCGCCGACCCCGAGCTGGTCAACAGCGACACCACCAAACGGATGCTGAACAAGTTCAAGCAGCTGGAGCAGAGCGCCGCACAACCCGATGACGGTACGACCCCGGCCTCTGGCCCGCCCATGACCCCGGCCCCTGGCCCGCCCATGACCCCGGCCTCTGGCCCGTCCGCCCATCGGCATGGTGATGACCAGTGGCAGTTAAAACAGATTCATCAGCTGATCAGCTACTCGGCCGATCTGACTTGTAGGTGTGCTCCTGTCTGTTGACTAATGTATTATTTGTTGTCACGTTGATCCTTACAATAGGTGCAGCAGGCCATCAGATATATTTTAACAGTATTTCAAGGTAGCATGTCTCCAAACTTGCGTTGAATCGAGACTGCCCGTTAGGAGTTATGGGAATGTGACCTTTTAAAAGGCATTGTTTATTTTAATTTGCAGCGTTGAGGTCAACATCAGGATGCCCTCTTTTTCAACGCAGCAAAGGAAAACGAAGCCAAAACCGTTCAGGATCGCATTCAGGCCTTCATGGGACTTCAAAATAAAAAGAGTAAAGTTGCACCGAAGCTTGTGAGGTGTAAAGTTGCACCGAAACCTGCGAAGGACGCCAAAAAGCCTATGGAGTTGGGCAGATCGTTTTACATCCGGTTCCTTTAGTTCGCTTCTTATGATTCGTTCATTGGTGTACCCCTGCACTCCCTGCACCCGGCAGCTACCGGAAGGCAGCCTGCACGGGTTAGATAGTCCAGCATACACAGCAGCTGTCCTGTACTCCGTAGGTGACCAGTGACTCGTCTGCTTTGCCTCCGCTTTTTCGTATCTCTACTTTGCTACTCATGATGTGTTTTACAGCGAAGCGCGACTTTCTGTTAGCCTTGCTTTTACATCAGACCAGTCATTGGTAGTGGCGAATGTTTGCACTGAAGTCTGGTTGCCTTCAGCCGACATAAACTGCCTGTACGCGTCTGCTTGGCTCGGCCACGCACGGCTCCGTTCTGTTCTCGCTTCTGATTGGTTGCTGTGCGTGTGACGTCATCCCACACAGAGCTGAGCCCGAAGTCGTGAGAGGCCGCAGGGCAACGCGCGCCAGATGCTCTCCAAGTACCGTCAGATGCAGGAGGCCGCCCAGAAGGAGGACCTGCCCGACGGTAAGGCCCGCGGCAGCCCCGCCCCGCCCCGCCCCGCAGAGGTGACCCGGCCTACCCTGGTGATGGGTGATGGTGAATCCCAGTGGTGTCTGCCGCAGTGCGATAAGTTTGAAGTGGCGCGGTTATCAGACTGAAAACCCTCAATAAAGTGTCCTACTGTTAGGCGTTGGCTAAACAATATGATGCCTTTAATCGTGCTCCGCTTCGCTAATGCATAACTTCTGTAGTATGCAATGACAAATAAATACGAGATAACCTGTAGCATGGAATAAATAAATATATCACGTGGTGTTAAAATGGCAATGTCAGGACATTGTTTGCTGGGCTCGGCGAAGCTGTCCCTTGTGTAGCTGCCGCCGCGTTCGGCCGGTGCGGATGGTGCTATTTTGACGGCTGTGGTGTCGTCCGCCAGGTCCCCGCCTCTGAAGTCCTTCACCCCTCCTCCTGAGGACCCCGTCGCCTCTGAGGAACAGGAGGACGCCGAGGACACGGAGGACCCGGACATCGTCCGTGCCAGCTCCAAAGTGGCGGACGAGTTCCTCAACAAGGTGAGACCGATCAGCCCCGGGCAGATGATCCTGGAGGCAGCGGCTGCCTCACAGCTCAGCCAGCCGCTGGGCTGACTGCTGTAGAGGCTCATTCTGCAGCGGTGTAAGTGTCATCTATTTACGCTGGGCTGACTGCTGTAGAGGCTCATACTGCAGCGGTGTAAGTGTCATCTATTCATCATCATTGGCAAGCCGAGGTTCTTCTGCGTATATTCGACGGGGTTATGTACCATTCCTAGATGATGTTTTTTGTTGGAGACTGAAACACTGCCCAGTCCTGACGATGAAAAGTGGAGTGTGTATGGTCCTCAGGGCCGTGCAGCTGCAATCCTTCCAGTATATAAACCGCTACCTCTCGCTGGTTCATAATACGGTACGATCAGTCAGCGCCCGGTAAGCAGATGTCATGTCTGTGGTGTAGTACGCTTCACGTCAATGTAACCGTCTCTCCCACTCTCCCTCCTGAATCCAACTAACCCTACCTGCTCGCTGCCACAGAAAACGGACCAGGCCCGCAGCCTGCGGGACAAGTTCGAGAGCTGGACGCCGCCTGCTGAGCGAGGCTTCACCGTGGAGGACGACTGCAAGCCCAGCCTGGAGATCACGCGCAACCTGGCCGCCAAGTTCGAGTCGCTGAAGGAGCAGCAAAAGGTGGCCGACAAGCCGCAGACGCAGCACCGCACCAGCAAGTTCATCGTGAGTCGCGGGAGCGGGCCGTGTGGTGCTGCTGCGGGGCTGTGGAGGACGGGCTGGTGCTGCTGTGCAGATCTGCCGCCGTGATGGCGTCCTCCGGAAACGTTGTTGTGGTCTTTCAGTCGTCTGTCTCTGCGGCGGTTGGGCGCCATGTAACCATTTTGTTGCGGCGCCCTTAAGCCCCAATCATCATCATCATGTCTCTGTGGCGGTGTTCTGGGCTGTGGGACTAGTTGAGGGGGAGGGGTGGTGAGTGGAGTCATGGTGGCGAGGTATGCCCCTATCACCGCGCTCTTCTATGGCGGAAGACGTCCCTGGTGTGCCGACCGGGATGTGAGTCTGCCCTGAGCTCGGTCTTTGCAGCCTACAGTAACGGTACCGTCATGAAGCCTGGCTCAGTCAGACTATGCTTCCCTTCCAGTGGGGTTTCACCTGGTCAACTGTGAACAGATGTCGCTAGCGGCGGTAGTCGTGAGTGGCTGATAGGACCTGGTCGCTGCGTCCCGAGGGACCTGACCTGACCTGACCTCTCCTGACCTCCCCACCCCTGTGTCGCCGACAGATGGAGCCCAGCCAGGCGGCAGAGATGTGCGGCGCATGCAGTAAGCGTGTCTACGCCATGGAGAGACTCGAGGTCGACAAGCGCATCATGCACAAGAACTGCTTCCGGTGCTCCAAGTGCAACTGCGTGCTCAGGTGGGTGTCCGGGTGGCTGGTGGGCTCTGAGTAATGCTCATGAAACAAGCAATTCAAGTAGGATTTCCATGCAGTTTGCCTATAGCTTTGCATGACTGAATGCTGACATTGTATACTTGCTCTTTGTTGCAGAATGGATACCTACACATTTAATGCAGGGAAACTATTTTGCACGCCGCACTTCAAGCAGATCTTCAAGACCAAGGGCAACTACGACGAGGGTTTCGGCGTGGAGTCGCGCGCCAAGCACTGGAGCAGCTCGGCCAACACGGCCAACACGGCCAGCCACGCAGACCAGCCGGCCGCTCAGAACGGCACCACTAGCGCCGCCCCGCGGCCGGCCGGCGAAACAGCCGAGACCAACGGCTCCTCCGCCAGTCCCGACACGAACGGAGCGTCCAGCCCCGAGCCGGAGCAGACGGAGCAGCGGGAGCCGGAGCAGGTGGAGCACCGGGAACCGGAGCCGACCTCGGATGACGAGCGGGCCGCCGTCTCCGACCCGGAGCTCGAGCCGGAGCCGCAGCCGCAGCCGCAGCCCGGAGCGGACGTGTTTCAGCAGGTTTACGAATCGACGGTGTCCCCCGGCGGCCTGTGATGCCCGAGTGTGAGAGTGTCATCATGGACGCGTATGTATGTGTGTGCGCGTGTGAGTACGATGTTTTAACCGCCCGTCAGCGGGCGAGCGGCGTCTAGAGTCGAGCTGTGTATCATTTACCGTGCCGGCGGCTGAAGGGGTTGCGCTGGTCCTCCCCCGCAGCCTGACTGCATCCCGTCAGCGCGCGCGGCCAGCCTGGACGGCTAGTTTTAATGTGTCGCGGCCGGGGCTTCAAACGTGTGATCGCTGAGACTTTGTCCGACCGCGCCTGAGACATGGCGAGACACGGCCACTGTGATGGGCAGAGAAGACTATCGGAGAATTGTACCACCGCCGACCGAGACACAGTGTGCGACTGAGACAGTCACAGTGAGAAGAGCGAGACAGAGTGAGGCACGGGCACCGTCAGGGCAGGAGAGTTTTACCACCGCCGCCGCCCGCGCGTCTAGCTTGCACACAGTGCGCCCGCTTCAGTTTCTGCTTCTTAGATGAATTTTTATCAGTCGCACTTCGTATTTTGTTATTTTAAAGTGCTTTGTATACGATGATTGAGAGCCATTTAAATATAAGTTGGAGTCTTAGCCGACTGGTGTCCATATTTCCTGAGATCGCCGCAGCTGTTGGGTGACTGCCGGAGTTGTGTCGACTGCCGGAGTTGTGTCGACTGCTGGAGTTGTGTCGTGTGCCCTGGATGGATCAGCGGATGTGCGCTGTCGTGACCCTGCTACATCGCTCTGACGAAATTATATCCATAGTCCGGTGCCGCCGTGGTCCCGGGTATAGCCGGGCTGCGCGGTTCAAGGGTAGGTATCCGGTCAGACCCGATAGCTGGCGAGCTCACCACGGCCGGCCTCCGGCTCTCTGACCGTGACGTCACAACTCCGTATGTGGCGGTGTGGACGGGCGGGAGTTCTATTCAAAGGGTGACGACTACTCATTGTTTGTGCTAAACGTAAACACCGCGTCTGATACCGCCGGGTTCACATGAGCAGATTCAGCTGGAAACGTTCTCACACAGTCAGGGGCAGGTACCCAGTTGCAGTGATCGGAGCGGATTCAGCAAAAACATTCCCACACAATGGGCAGGTACCCAGTCCCCGGACCGATCACGCGTGTCCTGTCCGTAATCAGAACGACCTTGGGTGTTTACGACAGCGCCGCCGCCGAGGTCATACACCGCGCGGCGGGAGCGCTCACCCTCTTCCAAGCCACGCTCTGGCGGCCCGACCACACCCTGTACCGTCGGAGAACC